>JASANA010003454.1:0-214335 GCA_030248095.1 Ptycholaimellus sp. GST1_10 | reverse complement strand
CCCTGATCACAGCCCTCTTTGTGGATCTACGAGAATACCTCGGTGGGCCAGGTGGAGGAACCACACCTGATAATGGAGCCCAACGAGGAAGGAAAAGAAAAAAAGAACTACGCTACCGTGTCCCTCAGCAAAAGCCAAGTTCAAGCCATACAAACCCAGCCGACCCTAACGAAAGAGGAGCTCTTACAGTTATTCCCTTGGGGGGACAAGAGCCAACCGGATGAGGAATCGGAAGAGGAAGGGGAGAGACCCATGCAACAGGCTCACCTCACACCCAGTCAGAAGAAGAGACTGGAGGATCTGATATGGGAATTCAGGGACTGCTTCGCCAAAAGCAGCATGGACCTAGGCCAGTGCACCGTGGGGGAAATGGAGATAGACACAGGGGACACAGCCCCCATAGTCTCACGACTGAGCAGGATCCCCGAAACAGCAAGAGAGGAAGTCAAACGGGAGCTGACCAAGATGGAGAAAAAGGGCATAATCCGGCCCTCGTGCTCCCCATGGTCCAGCCCTATGGTGCTAGTGAAGAAACCGAACGGCACCCTCCGGATGTGCATCGACTACCGGGCCTTGAACTCCGTGACCAGGAAGCAACAGTATCCGTTGCCCCTGATCACGCAGCTACTGGACTCAGTAGGGAAGGCCAAGTACTGGACTTCCCTGGACATGGCCTCAGGATTCTGGCAGCTTCGACTCGCCGAGTCGGCCATCCCCAAGACGGCGTTCTCCACCATGTGGGGCCAGTACGAGTGGACGGTAATCCCGTTCGGCCTCAAGAACGCCCCTGCCTGCTATGCTAGAACCATGGAGCATGTCCTGGCCCAGCTCCAGTACGACTTCTGCCTCTGCTACATCGACGACCTCCTAATCTTCTCCCAGGACTTCGACACGCACCTGCAGGACATCGCCAAGGTCCTTAACAGACTGCGCCAGTTCAACCTGAAGGCCAAGCCAGCGAAGGTGCAGTTCTGCAAAAAACAAGTCATCTTCCTGGGCCACACCCTGAGCGCTGAAGGGATCGCTCCCAACGCCGAAAAGGTTCGAGCCATCCAGGAACTACCGTCACCTCGGGACAAGAAGGAACTTATGTCCGCCCTCGGGCTCGTCAACTACTACAGGCGCCACATCAAGGATTACGCCCAGATAGCCTTCTGCCTCTACCAACTGCTCAAGAAGGAGAAGGACTGGGAGTGGGGCCTGAAGGAAGAATCGGCCTTCAGGGCCCTGACTACGCGGCTGATGGACGCGCCAGTACTCGCCTACCCAGACTTCGACAAACACTTCACACTCCACACCGATGCCAGCGGGTACGCCATCGGGGGAGTCCTCAGTCAGAAGCACCCGGAAGGAGAACGGCCAATCGCCTACATGAGTCGAACACTGACCGATGTAGAGACAAGGTACAGCACGGTGGAAAAGGAAACGCTGGCGGCGGTCTTCTGTATCCTCCAGTGCAAGGACTACCTGTGGGGCCGGAAGTTCGACCTAGTCACTGACCACAGCCCACTGAAGTCCATCCTCATCACCTCCACAGACTCACCCCGACTCCAACGCTGGGGACTGCGCCTAGCCGAGTACGACTTCGAAGTAAAGTATCGGAAGGGCAAGGAAAATGCCAACGCTGACGCTATGAGTCGCCTCATCCAAGGCGCGCCCCCTCCCAAGGAGGAGCCAGCTAGTCAGTGCCAGGCATTAACCAGAGCACAACGACGAGCAGCAGAGCGGTCAGGAACCCCCCCGGATGCAGAGCCGCCTCAGGAAACGGCCCCAGCAGGAGACGACCTGGAAGAAGCCCCAGAGGACCCCTATGAGGGGGAAGGAGGACTTCCGTTCCTGGACCAAGGACCGGGACACCCGATACTGGAAGATAGACCACCAATAGTGTGGCTGGACGCCCGCTTCAAAAAAGAACAAGGCGTGGACCCATGGCTAGGGGCTATCATAGCCTGGATCCTGACGGGAGAGCTGCCCTCGCACCCACAGGAAGCAGCGCGAGTGAAGAAGGCGGCACAGGAAATGATCATCGGGCTGGGAGGCCTGCTGATGCGACGCAAGCCGAACCCAGGGGCCACCCAGCGACCCACGGTGGTGCCCACCTCACTCATCACACTCCTGATGGGGGAACACCACGACTTGCTGGGATGCCACCTAGGAATCGCCAAGACCCTGTCCCGGTTGCGTCGCTACTACTGGTGGGAATCGATGGTCAAGGACGTCACAGCACACGTCCTCGCCTGCCAAACCTGCGACCAGACCAAGACCAGGGGCAAGCTTCCGGTGGCTCCGATGGTGCCGCTGCGCATAGGACCCCCATTCCACCGCATCGAACTGGACTGCATGGGCCCACTTCCGCTCACAGAAGACGGCAACAAATACATCATCGCCGCCGTCGACGGATTCACCAAGTGGGTGGAGGCAAAGGCCGTGCCGGATATCAAGTCCGACACCGTCGCCGACTTCCTGTTCACGGAAGTCATAGCCCGCCATGGGGCCCCCCGGGAGATCATGACGGATACGGCCAAGGACCTCATCAGCAAAACCATCCAGGAACTGAACAACCTCTTCAAAATACGGCACATCACTTCCGTCCCCTACATGCCCACCACGATGGGGGGGATAGAACGGGTCAACCGGAAGATTGGAGAGATGCTGAGAGCACACTGTGAAGTGCACAAGAACACGTGGGATCGCTTCCTAGCGGCATCCCTCATGGCCATCAGGACCAGCGCACACGCTGCCACCGGGGAAACCCCGGCCTACCTGCTCTTCGCCAGGGACTTGCTCTGGCCCCAGGAAGCGGCCCTTCTGCCGTTCAACCCCCAGTACATGGAAACCCACACCTACGCCACCGACCTCACCCTCGCCCTGCACACAGCCAGAGCATTGGCTAAGCAGAACCTACTGGGAGCCCAGGCCACGATGAAAAGGCAAGCAGACCGGGCACTCAACAACCGTCAACCCACGGTCTATAGCCCGGGGGACCGAGTGTGGCTGAGCTACCCCCGAAGCGTGGTCAAAAAGGGAGAGAACCGGAAGCTCAAGTGGAACCCCAAGGGCCCATACAGGATCGTCAAGGAATGGTACCCGAACTACTACCTGGTCCCCATGGACCACCCTCATGCGAAGCCCATCCTAGCCCACGTCAACAGGCTGCGACCCTGCTATACCCCACACGTGCCCGACCCACTGGCCGACCTCTTAGAAGAAGAGGATACGGACCAGGCCGAGGAGGCAGCGTGAGCAGGCCAAGAAAGCCACAGGATACGTGTGTATAATTTAACAGGATGAAGGCCACCACTGGGGCCACTAATAATTCCCTGTAACGACGGATTCTGTAATTGACGGGGCCTCCTAGCCCCATCACTTCGCAACTAGGCGAAACATTAGACGATAGAGTAGGGGACTAGGATAGGGGGACCCCAGCAAAATGGCGGTCAGCAGGAGCCCAAGTGCCGGGCACAGGGACTGGAGGAAAGAAACCCACTTCCTCAACCCACCAGGATCACACGCTTCACAGAGCAGTACTTCAATTACGGACCGGGCTTCGCACCGCCCTAACACTTCCGGACGAAACATCAGGAGGGGGAGTGGGCACACCCCCACATCCGCCTGGCGCATCAGCGGAAACCACGGCCAAGGCAACCCAGGATTCCCCCCAGTGGTTCGCCCAAAGGCCAGAACTGAGAACAACGACCTACCGGAGTTGATTGCGGGAACTGCCAACCAGCCAGGCACAAAGGCCCCACGAAACATCAACGGCCCGGGTGGCGGAGCCCAAAGGGAGCAGTGCGCTGAGAGCAGGATTATCAACCCACACGGACCCGGTGAACTCAGGAAAACCCGCCGAAGCATTAGCCCGTCAGGCCGGAAAAGGCCAGGCCATAAGACGAAACCAGCAAGGAAGGCAGCGACTGAAAAGGGCAATCGCCAGGATGGCCACCAAGGGGACTAACAGGGGAACACGAAACATCAGCTGACGCGCCTCCATTCAGCAAGGAAAGGGACAGGCCCGGGTCAGCAGAACAGACAGGCAACCCTCATCGAACCTAAGCTAATCGCCACGGACAGGTCACCCCTACAGAAGACCCTCACCCGAAACATTACAGATGGAGGCAAACATGCCGCAGACGAGAAAGGAATAAACAACGAGGGAAACGGATGAGAAATTGCGTCCACCTGAACCCCAGAAACTGAAGGGGAATCCCCGAAACATCAGTCAACTGCCCAAAGGCCACCACTAGCCGAACCCGAGGCCTCCAGGAGGAGACAACCAAGGCTAGTCCTTCATGATTCACAAGACACTCGTCGGGGCATCGGATTGCTCCAGCCGAGGTAGGCGGAACCAATATGACTCACTGAAACATCACCCGCCGCCAAGGACCTCCCCCACGACCAGCTCCGCCCAACCCCACAGCAACGGGCCCAGTGAGTGCGGGGAGAAGGGAGCCTCGCCGCCGCCGCTGGAGGGGCGGAAGGGGTTGTCCGCTCACCGCCTCCCCCCCTCTGGGTTTCCCGCAAGGGGGCTCCGGGGTTTGCGGCCCGGCAGCGAGGGAGCAGGGGGGGGGGGGGGAGAAACATCCCCCCCGCCGGGGCGCTCCACCCCCACCCTCCCCCACAGCGGTCCCCCCGTCCCTTTTCCCGTGTTTCAACCGTGCCATGGTGGTAGGGAGTGGACAAGAGGGGGGGTGGGCGAAAGAGAGCGGGAGGTCCAAAAAAAAAAAGACCAAAAGGGGCCGCAACAAAAAGGGGGGTCCACTCGTTCGGGGTCAGCCAAGATCCCGTGCTGTTGTTGAGACGGAAGGGAGAGGAAGGCCGAGAGGACGCCGACTCCCCCAGAAGCATCACCGACCCGTCCAGGGAAGGCGGATCCGACGACGCCGGGGAGGAAGCGGGAGCCGAGGAAGAGGCCGGGGCGACGGGAGAACGGCGGCGGCTGCGGGCAGGGCCGGAAGTGGAGGCCCCAGAAGACTCCCCGGAACGCGAACCCGCCCCCGAATCCGCTGGACGCTTCCGGGGCTTCTGCCGGGAGGAGGCCGGCGGCGGAGAGCGCATCTGAGCTGCAGCGGATCGCTGACGAAGCCCCGGAGAGGCCACCAGAGGAGCCGGAGGAGGCAGGACTGGGGCCGGAGGAGCCGAAGCTGGAGCAAATGGGAGCCTCGGAGCAGTGCACCGCTGGACCCCGAAGCCACCCTGGAGGCCCACGCAGTTGAGCCCTGGGAGGCAGCCCACCAGGAAGCGAGGAGCCCCAGGGATGGACTGGTGAGGATCGCCGACGCGGAGCTGACGACCAGGCGGTGCGGGAAGAGGATGACGGAGCTCCGCAGCCGCTGCAGAAGCCCTCATCACCAAAGGAACCCCAGGCGGAGGGCGGAAGCGCGGGGGGGCCATGGGATCCAGCGGAGGCAGAGTCGCGGAGCTGGCGATCCCCGACGGCCGTGGCTTGTCGTTCTTCTTCTTCTTCTTCTGGCTCTTCTTCTTCTTCGCCTGCTTTGCAGGGGGCGGGGCAAGAGGGCGGAGTAATGGGCTGGGGTGGGTAAGGGGCGACTCTGAAGGGCCAGGGAGCGGGGAGGGCTGGAAGATGAGCCCAGTCGGCAGGCGTGGAGGGGACGGGAGGGGAGGGGACAGGAGGGGAGGAGCAGCGACCGGGAGACCGAGGGACGTTGGTTAGGCAGCAGCGAGGAGGGCGCCGACTGCGAAGCCTCAGGGCGCCCCGGAGAGCGAAGGCCGACGGAGGCAGCCCCGGCGGCGCCCTCGGGAGACGTTCTCCACCTCACCCGGCAGCTCCCCCAACAACATTTTTGAGAAATTTTCTTGGTTCATGCTTAGGGCGATTTTTGGCCTGCCGATTGCAATAGTTATTTTCTCAGCTTGAAACACACAAAATTCAAAATAAATGACTGACCTGGATTCGAACCTGCCAGTTTCATTCAGCTGTCCAATCGCTTACACCACTACACCACTGGTACCGACTCCTTGGTGTAACTAAAGAGCTATCATTTAAGAAATATATGAGGCCCAGGGAGCCGGGGAGGGCGGGGAGGGGGGGGGGAGAAATGAATACCTACTATCGTCCATTGAATAGATGCGTAGGAGAAGGAGAAGAAGGAGAAGAAGGAGTTCGGACAAATGGTTATTTGCATTTTTCACCATAAAATCAAACGTTTTGTGCAAAACTCAAAAGATAAACTATAGTCAATTCGATGGTGCTCTTTCCATTGCAAAAATAATTATAACGATTGGAGCTTTCTGTGACGAGCAGCAGCCTTATCAAAATTGAGATCTAGCAATAACCCCCAAAACGTACACCTGGGTCGAAAAGAGGGGCTGGGCGCTGACACTTCGCTAACGCTCGCTCGCGCCAGCCCAATATGCCGACCCAAGAGGTGAATTTTTGGCTGGCTCCTAGAAACCCCCCCCCCCAAGATATACACCCCCCAATATATACACCCCCCCCCCAAGAATTACACCCCCCCCAAGGCATATATATTGAAAATTTTTTTATTGCCTTAACATACTTCTCTTTACATAGCTCGAAATTTAAACTCACGGAATTTTCATATAGATGATTAAATACCTACCTTTTTTTTACAAACATAGTTAGTCTATACCGGATGGCGGGCGCATGCCTACCAGGAGTAAGGGCTTGTCCCCTACCAGGAGTACCTTTCAAGATTCCAACTCAAAAGCTTAGACGCATTCTCGTCCTCGACCTGACTGTGGCGATTCTAGGCTAAAAGTACACTGGCTAAAAGTACCCCGGCTAAAAGTACCCCGGCGAACACTACCCACGGCTAAAAGTACCCACGGCTAAAAGTACCCACGGCTAAAAGTACCCACGGCGAAAAGTACCCACGGCTAAAAGTACCCACGGCTAAAAGTACCCATGGCTAAAAGTACCCCGGCGAAAAGTACCCATCACAATTTTTTTCATTTTTTTAATGGGCCTTGTTTTCTTTGGGTACTTTTTCTAGATAATGCATCCCTAATTGGTTTAGCTATAGTTTTCCATTAAAATTATCTTCAATTTCATTTTTTAAAAAGCAAGTAATACTTATCTGGGGCAGAGTGAATTAAAATTACAAGATGGTTCCTCCCAGTTTCGCCACTTTTATATTTGAAGTTCATTTGTTCAGGTAATATTGTACAAAAATTTGGCATAATGCATCGTTTAAATCAATATAATGAGGAAATGACATTTTTAGATAAAAAAATGAAATTAAAATAAAACAAAACTGAACTAGAAAATTTTGCATTACCAATGGTAGTTAACTAAGATGAACATTTTGGATAAATCATTCAATAAAAATAGTCTTGCTTCATATGACTTAGTATGAAAACAACCTTAAAAAAATTAACCCTAGGCAAAAATCACAAAAAAATAAGCAAAAAACGCAATGGGTACTTTTCGCTGGGGTACTTTTAACCATGGGTACTTTTAGCCGTGGGTACTTTTAGCCGTGGGTACTTTTCGCCGTGGGTACTTTTAGCCGTGGGTACTTTTAGCCGTGGGTACTTTTCGCCGGGGTACTTTTAGCCAGGGTACTTTTAGCCAGGGTACTTTTAGCCGCCACCCGACTGTGGCAGTACCTACTAGTTAGTCTATACCGAGTTCATTGATGTTTTAAAGTGCTCAACTCGGTAAGGACTAACTATGTCCCTCGCGAGCCTTTCAAAAAGTCAGGTGGCTACGCCCTATATTGCGGTATAGACTAACTAGTAGCATGACGAACATGGTATAGACTAACTATGTTTCAAAAAAATTAGGTATTTAGTTGTTTAGAAAAAAATTCCTTGAGTTTAAAATTCGAGACATGTACAGAGAAGCATTTTGAGCTAATAAATTTTTTTTAATATATACCCTTTGGGGGGGGGGTGTATATCTTGGGGGGGGTGTATATCTTGGGGGGGGGGTGTAAGTCTTGGGGGGGTTCTAGGAGTCAGCCGAATTTTTTATTGGCTTAAAATATACATTTATATATATGTTGAATTTAAAACTCAATGACTTTTACAAAATTTTTATATATACCTACTTTTTTGAATCATAGTTGGTCTATACCGGATGGCGGGCGCATACGGGTGGTGGTGGTGGGATTTCGGCCTGCTCGATGAAGCAGGTACCGCCGTTAGAGATGGTCACAGAGCGAGAGGAAGTCGGCCACAGACTTAGGGTTTTCTTGTAGGACTTGGAGGGTGGGGGCGGGGCCGAGGCTTGTCCTCCACTGCGCAGCCCAGCAGGGACAGCTGACGATGAAGTGGTGGGTGTCCTCTGGTGCCAGGCTGGGGGCACGTGGGGGAGTCGGACTTGCCCAGAAGGTGCTTCGTTTTCTGGAGGAAAAATGGGCGATTGAGCCATAGTTGATGAATAGCTGGTGCTTGGGCTCTTGTCCAGCCTTGGAGGTTGAGTGGGGCGCCGTGGGTGAGGGTGTGGTAGCGGGAGGTGGAGCTGTCGGCGGGGACTGCTAGGACTGCTGCCTCGTATTCATCCTCCCAGGCGATCTCTGTCCATGCCTTCAGGGCTCTGTTCATGCTGGACTGACTGGTGGGAGCAGGGAGGAGAGCCGCCAGTGCCTCCTTGGCCAGTCTGTCTGCCTCGATGTTACCGGGGATGCTGCAGTGGCCTGGTATGAGGACCACAGCTCTTGTCCAGCCTTGGAGGTTGAGTGGGGCGCCGTGGGTGAGGGTGTGGTAGCGGGAGGTGGAGCTGTCGGCGGGGACTGCTAGGACTGCTGCCTCGTATTCATCCTCCCAGGCGATCTCTGTCCATGCCTTCAGGGCTCTGTTCATGCTGGACTGACTGGTGGGAGCAGGGAGGAGAGCCGCCAGTGCCTCCTTGGCCAGTCTGTCTGCCTCGATGTTACCGGGGATGCTGCAGTGGCCTGGTATGAGGACCACAGCTCTTGTCCAGCCTTGGAGGTTGAGTGGGGCGCCGTGGGTGAGGGTGTGGTAGCGAGAGGTGGAGCTGTCGGCGGGGACTGCTAGGACTGCTGCCTCGTATTCATCCTCCCAGGCGATCTCTGTCCATGCCTTCAGGGCTCTGTTCATGCTGGACTGACTGGTGGGAGCAGGGAGGAGAGCCGCCAGTGCCTCCTTGGCCAGTCTGTCTGCCTCGATGTTACCGGGGATGCTGCAGTGGCCTGGTATGAGGACCACAGCTCTTGTCCAGCCTTGGAGGTTGAGTGGGGCGCCGTGGGTGAGGGTGTGGTAGCGGGAGGTGGAGCTGTCGGCGGGGACTGCTAGGACTGCTGCCTCGTATTCATCCTCCCAGGCGATCTCTGTCCATGCCTTCAGGGCTCTGTTCATGCTGGACTGACTGGTGGGAGCAGGGAGGAGAGCCGCCAGTGCCTCCTTGGCCAGTCTGTCTGCCTCGATGTTACCGGGGATGCTGCAGTGGCCTGGTATGAGGACCACAGCTCTTGTCCAGCCTTGGAGGTTGAGTGGGGCGCCGTGGGTGAGGGTGTGGTAGCGGGAGGTGGAGCTGTCGGCGGGGACTGCTAGGACTGCTGCCTCGTATTCATCCTCCCAGGCGATCTCTGTCCATGCCTTCAGGGCTCTGTTCATGCTGGACTGACTGGTGGGAGCAGGGAGGAGAGCCGCCAGTGCCTCCTTGGCCAGTCTGTCTGCCTCGATGTTACCGGGGATGCTGCAGTGGCCTGGTATGAGGACCACAGCTCTTGTCCAGCCTTGGAGGTTGAGTGGGGCGCCGTGGGTGAGGGTGTGGTAGCGGGAGGTGGAGCTGTCGGCGGGGACTGCTAGGACTGCTGCCTCGTATTCATCCTCCCAGGCGATCTCTGTCCATGCCTTCAGGGCTCTGTTCATGCTGGACTGACTGGTGGGAGCAGGGAGGAGAGCCGCCAGTGCCTCCTTGGCCAGTCTGTCTGCCTCGATGTTACCGGGGATGCTGCAGTGGCCTGGTATGAGGACCACAGCTCTTGTCCAGCCTTGGAGGTTGAGTGGGGCGCCGTGGGTGAGGGTGTGGTAGCGGGAGGTGGAGCTGTCGGCGGGGACTGCTAGGACTGCTGCCTCGTATTCATCCTCCCAGGCGATCTCTGTCCATGCCTTCAGGGCTCTGTTCATGCTGGACTGACTGGTGGGAGCAGGGAGGAGAGCCGCCAGTGCCTCCTTGGCCAGTCTGTCTGCCTCGATGTTACCGGGGATGCTGCAGTGGCCTGGTATGAGGACCACAGCTCTTGTCCAGCCTTGGAGGTTGAGTGGGGCGCCGTGGGTGAGGGTGTGGTAGCGGGAGGTGGAGCTGTCGGCGGGGACTGCTAGGACTGCTGCCTCGTATTCATCCTCCCAGGCGATCTCTGTCCATGCCTTCAGGGCTCTGTTCATGCTGGACTGACTGGTGGGAGCAGGGAGGAGAGCCGCCAGTGCCTCCTTGGCCAGTCTGTCTGCCTCGATGTTACCGGGGATGCTGCAGTGGCCTGGTATGAGGACCACAGCTACTCGCGTGCCCTGTCTGCCAAGCTGAGCGATGCGATAACAGGTTCGCCTGATGTCCTTTGTTTGAGCCTGTCTGGAGGTGGTCTGGAGGGATTGCCAGAGAGATTTGCTGTCAAGCAGGATACAGATGCAGCTGGGGGGTGGAGGGAGGTGCTGGCGGGCGAGTTGGAGGCCCAGAGCTGCTGATTCTGCATGGAGGGGGCTTGAGGGTGAGCCGGTAGGGGTGGAGGACTGGGCGATTCTGTGGCCTCCCGGGTCGAAGACCACTGCTGCCTGCCCCAGCCCCTCTGCCGCATCCACCTTGGACTGCGCCATCAGTGTAGAGGAGAAGTGAGGGATTTGTGGTGGCGGTGAGGCGGTGAATGTCCTCCAGGGCGTCGGCTAGGCAGGCCTGAGGAGGGTCGGAGGGTGAGGTGCCACTGCCTGCCATGTGGAAGGAGGCCGGGGGGGGGGGGGGGGGGGGGGGGGTGATGGGAACAGGGGGGGAGGGTAGGTGGGAAAGGAGGGGGCCAGGGCTCGAGGGCAGGGTTGGGACCCAGGACCTCTTCCAGGACTCGGGATGCTGTTGACCTCCAGCAGGGCCTGAAGCCCTTGCAGGCTCACAGGCATGGACGGTGCGGGAAAGGGGAAGCCAGTCTAAGGAAAGGGTGGGAGGCTGGGCGGGAGGAAGTGGTTAGGAGATGGGCAGCATTGGAGGAGGCGAGGATTGAGAGTGGCATTAGGGGGGCTTCGCGGAGGCAGGGGATGCGAGGCATATCCCGCCCCCCTATAGGGGGGCCAGAGCCAGGCTCCAGCCCCCCCTATAGGAGGGGCCAGAGCCAGGCTCCAGCCCCCTCTATAAGGGGGGCCAGAGCCAGGCTCCAGCCCCCTCTATAGAGAGGGCCAGCACCAACCTGCGTATGTATGCATTTACGTTTAGGTCTTCCTCTGGGATTCTGGAACTGTGACATTTGCGTTTTCCCAAAATTCGGGAACTGTGGTAATTGCAAGTTTGCGAAATGGAAGAACTTATTGAATCATGACGATTGGAAGATTGGCTGTTTTGGGAAGTCTTAACTAACATAAATCGCTGGACCTGTGACATTTGCAGCTAAGACTGGTTACCAACAACATTGGAATTCAGGACTTAACAGTTTTGCACATCATGCGAATATTAGTGAAAATAGATTCAGCCAATAGGAAATTTGAATTCAACAACTTTTACTCTTTATCATTATGTAAGATTTAGTACCCAGATGTTTAATGTTTCATTCTTTGCATGCGAATTTTTCATCACATAACAAAATCATGAAAACTATAAAATTTTTAAAATTTTTCATTTCATATTGGCTGAATTTATGTTCACTATTATTGGCATAAGTCCCCCTATAGGTCTTGCTGAAACAGCCGATCTTCTTACCATCATGATTCGAGAAGTTGTCTGCATCAAAGTGTTTCAAAGCTGCAATTGCCGCAGTTCCCAAAATTCGGAAAAACGCAAATGTCACAGTTCCAGAAGCCCAAAGGAAAACCTAAATGTAAATACATACACACGCAGGCTGGCGCTGGCCCCCTCTATAGAGGGGGCTGGAGCCTGGCTCTGACCCCCTTTATAGAGGGGGCTGGAGCCTGGCTATGGCCCCTCCTATAGGGGGGGGGGGGGGGGGGGGCTCGAGCCTGGCTCTGACCACCCCTATAGGGGGGCGGGATATTCCTGGAGGATGCCGGGAGAGCTCCTTGGGATGCCAAGGATTTGATGGGTGGCCAGGCGCTGTTTGCTCTCGAGGACGTTGTGGTTTGAGGGGGCGACGAAGGGGAGCCAGGAGCTGGTGCTGTAGAGACAGGCAGGCAGGCGCAAGTTTTTAAAGTCAACATAGTTAGTCCTTATTGAGTTGAGCACTTTAAAAAAAGAAGGTATACAGATGTTTATATAAAAATTCCTTGAGTTTAAAATTCGAGATATGTAAAGAGAAGTATTTTAAGCTAATTACAAAAATTCACCTCTTGGTGGGGGGCAAATTCTTGGGGGGCTATTTCTTGGAGGGGGCTATCTTTGGGAGGCATATATCTTGGGGGGGGGGGATTCTTGACATCAGCCGGAGGTATCAACGTCAGTCGAAGTGGTGGCTAAATTCATTTATGCAATTGAAAAACTTCCTATCGGTCTAAATTTGCGTCTATCACTAAAATTTCGTAAAATAAAGCTTCAATTTCACTCAGCAATTTCTGCTTTGACAAATTGTTTCATCGACGAATGACGATACAAATTGATGATCTAAGTCTAGACAGCTTAATCATACCATTGTCCTTAGCAACGCTAAAGACGAAAGGAACCGCTCTAAGGATTATTATTGTAAAATCCAGGCTTAGAAAGGACATGACATTTGAATTTTTTAATCATCAGCAAGCTTCAGTGCCATTTATACGTCACAATTATGCTGCTTCTTCAACCAAGCTAAAATTGATCGAAATTAATGAAAGTTTAAATAAAAAGCGTTTTAGGAAATATTTCAAGAGGGTAATTTGGCGGGGCGCGATATTGCTTGTTCTTGTTAACCAAATTCTACATATATGGAGTCTTGCGCTAACATGGAAACTCCACTACAAGCATACTTCTATTCAGGTTTGTCAAAATGTCTAAATATGACATTCATAAAACTTCATTGCTAAATATGAATCAGTTAGCTGAAAGACATGAAAAAACCTGAAGGGAACGAATTAATGAATTAAGACTAACAGAAAAGTTTTGAACCTTTTATTTTTGGCGGAAGGGAGAATTAGACACGAAATGCCTTGGGTAAAATAGGAGCCGACTTTGAGCAGGGGGCGTGTGGAAAGGATATTCGTTATATGAAAAGTAAGCGTGAGTAGCCACCTGTTTGAGTGACTCCCCCGCCATGTGGATCAACTTTGATTGGGGAAAAACAAGGCGCCAGCCCTCATCATAAGTACGTCATGGGAATCTCGGCGGTGCTGTATGACTGGTTTGGAATTTCAGTTGGTGGATGAGGCTAGCATAAAGTTCCCGGCAGTAACCATATGCAGTGCAAACCCTTACAAGCTATCCCGCATAGCAGCAGCTCCGGAACTTCTCGACTTGGTTGCATACTTTCCAATTCCATTTATGTGATCATTACTTTTGCACGGGCAAAGGCCATTTTGAGCAGTTACCTCATTTTTCATCCATTTGTCTGCATAAAGGCATTTGTGCGCACTCCTTGGGTTTTATCGCAAATTGTGGGATGTATTGGGCTGGCGCGAATGTAGCATTAGCGGCGTACGTTTAATGGCATATGTTTTAGTAATTATTGCAAGAATTCTGAACTGATAAGCCTCTAGTGCCTGGCAGGAGTCTTGAGTCTCTGTCAGGAGTCTGACAGCTTTAACTCTTGTTACATTGGAACGGCGATCCACAAATTGACCAAAACATACGATAAATTGGCTTAGTGGTAGAGATTTTGAGAAATTTATGAAAATTTGGCTGTCCGTACTTTTTCATCTTCTCCTACTTATCTCCTCCTTAACTTTTTGGGGAAAGACAGCTTTTTAGCCATTCTTGCCTATCGATTTTTGAGTGACTATACCAAAATGACTTTATCTCATGTTATTCTACACAAATTAAGCAAGAAGTTTACATACAAACCAACGACAGCCATAGCAAATTTCAATTTTCTAGCTTTTTCGGAGCTGGAGAAATAAATTTTTAAATTTAGCAGTACGGAAACGGACTTCCCTGTTTTGTTTGGTCCATGATCTTTGAACTTTGCAGATGATGGCATATTCTTACTTAATAAACGTAACTAAGCTGAAACATGCGGAAAAGCACTCACGGAAAAAACGAGGTACATGGGGGATGATGTGGCGTCATAAATTGTTGCTACGTCATTTGTCCCTTTTGATGGCGAATAAGACGAATAAAACAATATTACCGCCAGATGAGGCTTTTGCTAGTTTTCAAGAATTGAGTCCAAAGCTACAAGCAGCACTTATCACAAACTTACATCCAAAACTAGCTTCAAGTCTAGTTCAAGCAATGCCAGAAAATGCAACAGCAGCAATTTTCGAAGCAATGACTCCAGAAAACGCTTCAAGCATATTTACAGTTATGCCGATGGAGATAGCTCAACCAATTATCGCAGAAATGTCTCCGCTAAAAGCTTCAGAAGTCCTAAAATTACTACCGCAAGAATTTGCAGCATCATTTGAGGAAAAATTTCTACTCAAGTCCAACTCTACATCAAGTTCCTCACTCAATTCCACATCCACGCCTAAATTTTCATCTACTACATCTACTACATCTACTACATCTACTACATCTACTACATCTACTACATCTACTACATCTAGTACATCTAGTACATCTAGTACATCTAGTACATCTAGTACATCTACTACATCTACTACATCTACTACATCTATTACATCTACTACATCTACTACTTCTACTACATCTACTACATCTACTACATCTACTACATCTACTACATCTACTACATCTACTACATCTACTACATCTACTACATCTACTACATCTACTACATCTACTACATCTACTACATCTACTACATCTACTACATCTACTACATCTACTACATCTACTACATCTACTACATCTACTACATCTACTACATCTACTACATCTATTACATCTACTACATCTACTACATCTACTACATCTACTACATCTACTACATCTACTACATCTACTACATCTACTACATCTACTACATCTACTACATCTACTACATTTACTACCTCTACTACATCTACTACATCTGCTACATCTACTACATCTAATACATCTACTACATCAACTACATCTACTACATCAACTACATCTAGTACATCTAGTACATCTAGTACATCTAGTACATCTACTACATCTACTACATCTACTACATCTATTACATCAACTACATCTACTACATCTACTACATCTAGTACATCTACTACATCTACTACATCTACTACATCTATTACATCAACTACATCTATTACATCATCCATATCTACACCTGCAGGCACAACTGGAGCTACGTCATTTCCCTCTACAGCTACACCTTCATCAACATCTAAACTTACATCAACAGCTACATCTACAGCAACTACAGCAACACCTGCAGCCACATCCAAAATTACATCATCAACCACTTTTACATTTTTCACATCCACACCTGCAGCTACAACAACAGCTACATCATTTCCCACTACAGCTACATCTACAACAATAGATACATCCACACCTTCAACCAAATCTACAGCCACACCTTTAACCAAATCTACAGCCATATCCACAACCACCGCGTTAACGCTGGTATCAACCTCAACATCAGCTTTCACATTTGCGACAAAGCTGTCTTCTTCAAAAGATCTCGAGCTAGCCCAAACGATAACAAACGAAATGTCACCTTTAGAGGTAGCAGAATCTCTGCTACTCCAACCACCAGAACTGGCAGCGGACTCTTTTGTGGGAATGCTGCCAACATACGCTTCATCAATTTTACTCGAAATGCCACCAGTGCAAGCTTCGATAATTATGCAACGATTGCCCCAAGAACTTACAGCTGATTTTCTTTCAGCAATACCACCAGATTATATATCAGCCATACTTGATCCTTATCCACTACCACTAGCTGTAAGCTTGCTCGATACAATGCCTGTAATGCAAGCTTCAGCAATTTTTCAAAACATGGCACTAGAATCGGCAGCCAACTACATAGCCGCTATGCCAACAGTAAGAGCATCAGCAATAGTCCAAGAAATACCAGCAGAACTAACTGCAAACCTATTCCAAGGAATGTCTTCAGACCAAGCAATAGCTATTGTTCAAGAATTGCCAGTTGCAAGAACAGCAGAGATTTTTAACACGATGCCATCAGCGACAGCTACACAAATGATCCATTCCATTCCTGCAGATCTGGCATCATCAGTCGTGCAAGCAATGACTGTATCATCAACATCTGCAGCTACACCTACATCTGCAGTTACATCTGAATCTACATCAACATCCATTACAACATCGACATCTGCAGTTACATCTGAATCTATATCCACATCTATAACAACATCTACATCTGCAGTTACATCTGAATCTACATCCACATCTATAACAACATCTACATCTGCAGTTACACCTGAATCTACATCCACATCCATAACAACATCTACATCTGCAGTTACATCTGAATCTACAACATCTACATCTGCAGTTACATCTGAATCTATATCCACATCTATAACAACATCTACATCTGCAGTTACATCTGAATCTACATCCACATCTATAACAACATCTACATCTGCAGTTACACCTGAATCTACATCCACATCCATAACAACATCTACATCTGCAGTTACATCTGAATCTACAACATCTACATCTGCAGTTACATCTGAATCTATATCCACATCTATAACAACATCTACATCTGCAGTTACATCTGAATCTACATCCACATCTATAACAACATCTACATCTGCAGTTACACCTGAATCTACATCCACATCTATAACAACATCTACATCTGCAGTTACATCTGAATCTACACCCACTTCCATAACAACATCTACATCTGCAGTTACATCTGAATCTACATCCACATCCATAACAACATCTACATCTGCAGTTACATCTGAATCTACATCAACATCCACAACAACATCTGCATCTGCAGTTACTTCTGAATCTACATCAACATCGATAACAACATTTACATCTGAATCTACGTCAACATCGATAACAGGATCTACATCTGCATCTACACCTGAATCTACATCCACATCTATAACAACATCTACATCTGCAGTTACATCTGAATCTACATCAACATCCATAACAACATCTACATCTGCAGTTACATCTGAATCTACCTCAACATCGATAACAGCATCTACATCTGCAGCTACGCCTGAAACTACATCCACATCTATAACAACATCTACATCTACAGTTACATCTGAATCTACATCCACATCCATAACAACATCTACATCTGCTGTTACATCTGAATGTACATCCACATCCATACCTGCATCTACATCTGTAGTTACGTCTGAATCCACATCCATAACAATATCTACAGCCATAATTGCATCTCGACTTATTTCTACCGCCACATCAGCATCAAAATCCACAATTACTAAATCATTTACAGCCGAAAAAACATCCATATCCACGTTAGTATAAAAAATGAAACAAAATTTTAAAACAGAGATTTTGATAATAACAAGGCTGCCTACGGCGTACAATTTGCATGGTGTCAATTATAAGAAGGATAAACAAACTTGCAATAAAAAATTAATGTCTCGATTGCTGAAAGAGTATCGACTTGGGCCGGTAAAATTTCCATTTACTTGTACATTATTTTTCAAAGATTTTTATCATTTGAAAGGATAACCACAATCAAAACTTAAACTGGCTTATGGATGACACGACAGCATCTTCTGAATTAGCGATCAAGGCGCATATTGCAGAGCTTGTAGTTTTTACGACTGATTTTGACATTTATTCGTATAGTGTCCATTTTTAGATTAATAGTCCCAATTCAATATTTCTTGAGCGTCAAAAGTCTTTAACGTGCTTAGATTGAAAAGTTTAAGATCGCTGAAATAACCGCAAGTCTTAACAATGACATAATTGAATACATGAGCCATGAAGACATTATTTCTGCGTGTACCATACACGGAAGTCCATGCAACATGGCGCGGTTAATTGACACCATTTTGATGCTTTGAAATAGCAGGATTCTTCAGAGACTTTACAAATACACCATCGCGTGAGTATGGTACATGTCAAACTTTCAACAGCATTGAAGAAAATGCTTACCACATTATTCAGGCCAACAAGCGCGAAGGTTAAACAAGTCATTAGCGTATGCCCACTACGCGATTTTTTTACCCCTCCCCCAACATTTGGCTGGCGCGAGGGAGCATAACGAGCCGTCAGCGCCCAGCCCCTCTTTTCGACCTAGGTGTACGTTTTCGGGGTTATTTCTAGATCTTGAATTTGACAAGGCTTCTACACCTCACAAAAAATCTAATCATTTTGATTCTTTTTGCATTGGAAATAGCATCATCAAATTGACCAAAACTCGCGAGAAATCGCTAGAAAACTTTAACTCTAGAGAAAATCACTAAAACCATTTGTCCAAACTCCTTCTTCTTCCTCTTGTGTTCCTCCCTGCTAAAAGAAAAAGTTTTGCGTTTTTCATGCTAAAAGAAAACGTTTTATGCAAAAGTCAAAAGATAAGCTCTAATCAAGATGTTGCTTTTTTCAATGAAACTAGAATCATAAATATTTGAGCCTTCTGTGACGAGCAGTAGACTTATCAAAAATAAGATTTAGCGATAACCACAAAAACGTACAGCTGGGTCAAAAAGAGGGGCTGGGCGCTGACGGTCGCTTTGCTGCCGTTTGCATTGCATCTAAAGCCCAATGAGCGAATGTATGTAACGATGTCTTGTGAATACGCATTGAATAAGATCATTATTATTTGTAAAAAAACGTTCCGTTTGCCAAATGCCAAAAAAACGTTTGCAGGACTTAGAATCGAGCTACTGGCAAATTTATCAGAGTATATACCAAGCACTGATAGAGCAGGATTTCGAGTCATTGTGCACAAACATGGCTTTGTTCCCTTTATTTCAACAGAAGGAGTGTTTATTCAACTCGGAGCTAGCACAAATATTTTACTTTCCGAGGTTGCAAATATTTTTTGAGTAATATTGCCCTTCTCTGTGCAGCTTTTATAATCGCAATTGCATTCACCAGTGGCCGTGTATATTTTTTCACAAAATTCATACGTTTTCAAAGTAATGAAATTTTGTTCAAAGTTCGTCGTCAAACGGCTTGCTCCACCATACAGCGATTGCCATGCCAGCGAATACATGTTTGGAAACGCATACCCTGATAGCCGATACACGCTGGAGGTATGCAGAAAAACGAAGTCTCCTTTTTCCTAGCAGACTTGTTTCAGGGCTGTTACCGTTCCTGCTTTCAAAACAGTGTCCTTGCGCAGTGTTTTTGCGCAGATCTCCGATTTCCCATTCCAAGCAATCATCCACAGGCACCTTACTGCTCCAAAAAGGTCACTCCAAAAGGCTAAACTGAACTTGCTGCGGGTTTGTTTTGATTCTAACCATTCTCGAGATTTAATTATGCTGTTTATTGAAAATGATGAAAAATCAATGAAGTTGTGAAGTAGTGCATGAAAAAGGTCTGTAAATAACGCAGGCGGGTGGAGAAAAAGGTGCTGAATGTCTGGCGAACTTTACAAGGCACTTTGATGCAACTTCGTGCGATTGCAAGAGTCGTTGTCTAGAAAGCGGTTACAATCTGCTCCTGCACAAATCCCGCTGGCCTATACACCCTGTTTCCTTTTCATGCCTAAAACTGATCGCATATTAGAATTTTGCAGTGGAATCCAAGTGAAGAAAATTTTAAACGGTAGTTTTTGAGACTCAAAGATTTATGAACCTTGTGTGAAATGATGAAGCAAGTTTCCAGGCAAGAGAAAGCTATATTACGCGTTTACTTTGCGCGAACTGCCTTTGAAAAATATCTCGAGACACCAACGCTTACTGTAAGCTAGTTTCAAGAGATGATGTCATAATATCTTTTGTGCTTATGTTAAGAAATTTATGAAAACCAGTTGTTTTTAAAAATGGCATGTTTCATTACTGAAATGGTGAATCACAAATGCAGTTTTTTTCTCTTAGCTTAGCATTTTATCTTGCCCCTTAGCTTTTGCTCATGGCGGATGGCTCACGGATAACAGACAGAAACTTTTTGAAGTTTTTTTAGGCATAACTCAATCAATTCTCAGCCAAATTTGTCATTTTTTTCTAATAAAGCTTTGCTTCTTGCGTCATTTAAGTACCCGTAGTTCTGTACTATGCACATGAAATTGATGGCAGCCATTTCGTAATAGGGTTTGTCCTTGGCTAAGAGGGGACCTTGCTCTGCCCGCACATTCCCCATAGCTTATCAGTCACCTCTTTGATGCTAAAGCATTTCAAAACACCAAACAACATGGCACAATTATTCATCCAAAATTAAAATGATAGATTATTTTGTTTTTGGTTTATTGTGATTTCATTTGATTGAGGCATATGGGCTGTTCTATCAATTGAGTGGAAGTTTAAGCCTCTGGCTGGGTTTGTCCGCCATCGGCTGGATGGAGATTTTGATATTTATGCATTCTTTCATGTTCCAGACAGCAAAACTGATATTTGGAAAATGCAAACGAAGGTTTTGGCAGTTTTTAGAGATATTGAGATGAAGTAAACATTTCAGTTCAATCCAGCCGTTGCCAATTTACGTTGGGAAAAATGAGTTTGACGAAACCGAAGATCATGTGCCTCCACCGATCAGGCAATGAATTGCACTAGTGATTTTCATCATTCATTAATCATTTTATGAGTCACATAATGTTGCTCATTTTGGTACCGTTTCTTGTTGGATAAAATGAAAGCCAATGATGAAAACTCTCTAACATGTTTCAATCAGCAAGTTCAGCTCTCTGAATAATTTTCTAAATCTATATATGGGGCTGCGTTTTTTTTTTAAACTGAAACGCTTAAACCACGTTAAACTACATAAGAGAAAGTCGCATATAGAATCGCAATCGCATAGTATTTCAATCTAAATTGCCAAGAAAAGCAAAAAAACTTGAAAAAATAGCAAATTTTTTATAAAAAAATTGCTTATTTTTCGCGTAGCGGAGAAAAACTTTGAAATTAGGCTCTAATAACTCATCAATGGGCATATAAATTGGTTAATTGGTACTAAATTAGACTCTGCGCGCGACGCGCGCGACAATTTTTTGACAAGATGTATCTAAAAGGGTGAAATTTTTCCCCTTCCTGAAAGTTTCGGGGGGGGGGGGAAACGTCCCCCTTCCCCCCCCCCAATGTCCGCCCCTGACCATCAAAAAATTCGGCTGACTCCTAGAATCCCCCCCAAGACCATTCTATTCTTCATTGCAGTCTGATAACATATACTTGTTATATCTCAAATAAATATATAATTATTTTCCCAGTTCTCTCTAACAGTGGTGGGCAGATGGAAAATGGAAAAGGTGGAAAAATTGGTAAGTGTAAAAAAATGGTTCCGATTTGATCCACTTGGTATGCTTAGTACATGGAATTTCAGATTTTGCAGGCTACTTGGTATGCTTGGTACTTGGAAACCAAAATTCCAACTTTTCCACCTAAAAAGGGACTTATTTTTTCCTTGTTTTTTGACGTTTTTTTGGTCTAAATTCTTAATTTTTCTCCCCCCAGCGTGTTGCGAGTGCTCTGAAACAGGTTTGCAGCATTCCTAAGGCTTCTGTAGGCAGTGGCTGTGTCCGTGGATGGACAGTGGGAATGTCATGGATCCGCTATTGTGATTTTATGCCTGCCCTTCACTTTCCTTTCCTCGCTTCTTTCCTGAGGATGGATGGACATGAATCCTTTGATGACAGCTATACTGCTTAGTATGGTACTAAATGTTGGAGTTGACAAGCTTAAGCTGCAAATCCCCTTGAAACTACTCGCTGATCTACTTTTTCCTGCTCCTACTACTAATGAGAGCCGGGTAAGGTTGTGCGCATTTTAGCAACTGAGGGTAGCAGTGATTACTGAATGCGCAGATGCGAGGGCCTAATTGCCATACTCTGTATTATTCTATGTGAAGGTGAAGTTGGAACGAAGGGGTAATGGGCCTTCCTAAAGCTAACAAGGCCTGGAGCATTCTGCCAACTTGGATAGGCTCCTCTTCCAATGGCCGTGTCTGGTGCATAGCCCCGTCTAAGGACAAGAAGAACGAAGGGAAGCCGTGCGACTGGGACATCAAGGGCTGCATCAGCAACGTGGTCATTCACTGGGAGAGAATTCACAAGGCAGAGTACCCAGAGCTGTTCAAGCAGCTGCACAACTACTTCGCTCTCCTCCCCATCCTAAGCAGCGAATCCCCCCTCCGTCAGCTAGCAACCACTATTCTAGCAATGCCTTCCTCCTCTAGTGACGTAGAGCGCCTTTTCTCCACCATGGGGACCCTCCTCAACTACAAACGAAATTCCCTTTCCTACGATCAAGTCATTGCAGAGGTCCTTGTGCAATGTAATCCCAGCCTTCTCAAGGACAACAATGTCTAGATTCTCATGCCAGTTTGACCCAATTTAGCCTCCGTTTCTTTGCATTGAGCCTCAGAATTGCCTTACCATCGTTTTTTGATGTCTTGTTGGCAAGAAAAGCGAGAATTTGGACCGGTCCTTTTTCCATTTTCCATGCTAACTTCGAAAGTGGAAAAATTGGAATACATGGAAAAAAATGTACTTGGAAAATTTTGGGGTTGGCCAGTTTAGGGCATAAATGTAACTTGGAAAGGTCGCGGGTCACTTAGAATTTTCCAAGTACCATAATTTTTCCACCTGCCCACCACTGCTCTCTAATTCCTTTCTAGGTTATTAATTTGAGAATAATAAACCAAATTACACCCCCCATGAATTACACCCCTCCCCCAAGAATTACACCCTCCCCCCCAAGGCATATATATTGAAAATTTTTTTATTGCCTTAACATACTTCTCTTAATCACTTTACATATCTCGAAGTTTAAACTCACGGAATTTTCATGTAGATGATTAAATACTTACTTTTTTTTACAAACATAGTTAATCTATACCGTGTTTGTCATGCTACTAGTTAGTCTATACCGCTATATAGGGCGTAGCCAATACAAAAACTAAAAGGCTCGCGTACAACATAGTTAGTCCTTAAACAAAGTAAGTCCTTACCGAGTTCATTGATGTTTTAAAGTGCTCAACTCGGTAAGGACTAACTAGTAGGTACTGCCACAGTGAAAGGACGAGCCTTTTAGTTCTTGCGCCTTATTACTACTCCTGGTTGTAGCATGACGAACTAGTAGCATGACGAACTCGGTATAGACTTGCTAAAAAAGTAGGTATTTAGTTGTTTAGAAAAAAATTCCTTGAGTTTAAATTTCGAGATATGTAAAGAGAAGCATTTTAAGCTAATAAAATTTTTTTCAATAAATACCCTTTGGGGGGGTGTAATTCTTGGGGGGTGGGTGTAATTCTTGGGGGGGGGGGGTGTAATTCTTGAGGGGGGGGGGGGGGGGGTGTAACCCCATGGGGGGGTGTAGGTCTTGGGGGGGGGGGTTCTAGGAGTCAGCCAAAAATTCTTTTTTATGCTCAAAGGGCGCTTCATTTTTGGACTTTACTTTGCAAACACTGGTGGAAAACTAGATCAAATGCTCTCATAACACCGTCACAAGATTAAGTTCAAACGGCTGTACGGATTACGAAGGCGGTTTTTTACTGGAGATCCGAATGCGGCTTCCTTCCCTCTGATCCTTCTGAGCCTTTTTCACCCACAAATACGCCTCTCGATTGCTATGTGGGCCTCCAATTGGCGACCTTTTTCGGCTGGCGCAATCTTTCCATTCTGCACAATTTCGGCGATGGGGATAATGCCTCCATCATCACCTATGCTGCTCCATTTAATCTTTACGTAGGCTGGCAATACTTCGCCAACCCTAGCTTTTCCAGTATCTCTGCTTGATGGTTGCTGATGGTTTTACGAATTACATTAAATTTCAGCTCACATTCCGTCCTTTTCAATTGTTCACCTGGACTATGCGCTAGTGACTGTCCGTGCGCTGAAGATAGACAGCTATGAAGAGCTGCTTTCAATGTCACTGAGGCACATAGAGCCTCAAATACTGGCCACCTTTGCACCCCTGACCTGGTCAATTTAGCTAATCTGGGCGGCTAGCTCATATGCAGCTCAGTTGTACCATTTTGTATCAGCGTTCACTCAAAGCGCCGCATTCATCCGCCTTGTGCTTCAGGCTCAATTTCTTCATCCAAAAGTCTCAACGATTTTCAGCCGATAGAAACAAGTTTCAGATCTACTATGGCGCATTTCTGGAGGGCATGGGTGCGGAGGGCATGGGTGCGGAGGCCCCAGGGAGTAGCTTAGCATGCGAAGCATGCTAGGCGAAACGTAGGGGCCGTAACTGTTAAAAGAATTTACGGAATTTTTAATACTTTCCGATTTATGGCTAAAACCTCAAATCTTGATGTTTCAGAAATTTTATCAAGCATAAACTTATGGTTTTTCCACGAAATCAGCTGAATTTTGTCATAAAGAGCCGTCTGTGTGGTGTCCTGAAGCTGTTGCAAGGAATTTACGAAATATTCATAATTTCCCGATTTATGTCAAAAAACCTAAAATCTTGATGTTTCAAAAATTAGAACATTCATGGTTTTATCAATGAAATCTGCTAAACATTCACATGAACATTTATCTGGGTGGTATCTTGAAGCGAGGCCGCGCATCTCGTGGCGACAACTGAGAATACCTTGTTTTAATTAATCCATGGAATTCAGATTCGTCAATATTCTGATATTTTTTCCAAACAAATTTGTATTGGAATACTCAATCTGTGTTCCTAGATTTCATTAAGCCACAAATTACGCTTCGGATAATTAGTGTTGAGGTGGCGCAGGCTTGACTTCCATGATTCCACATCTCTCGCAAATACTTCGAAGGAAGCTGCGGAGCTTGAATTCACGCAACATCCGTTTTTGCCGAAATTTAATTTATTGCGACTCAATGGACCTTTTCGTTCTGAGGCAGGTGCGTGGAGATGAGTGCCGCAATGAGTGCGACATTCAGCCAGAATACAATCCCCTGTCCAGCCTGGGTCATGACTTAAGCTTACGGGGCATTTGATGGTTATGGAAAAGATGAACCAAGCTCTGGAAGTGAAGAGTTGTGCTGCCAATAAGCCATGAGGCTAGCACTAGTGGTGTCAAGGCCAGTACACCAACTCGGCAAAGCCTAGGGATATTTCAGCAATTCAGCATGAAAAAGCTAAGATGGGGATTATCAGATTTCATTCTTATGTCTTATGATTGAATTCGAAATGTATGTATGAAGGTGATGCGAGCATTCCTCTGCAATGCAATCATTCTGGCAAACATATGATAGATATAACTTTAAACTATTTCTTATCGAACAGCTTAACAGCTTATCTGACTTAAGTGATGGTCGTTTCACGAAAAGTGGCCAAGTAAAAAAACCTGGCATTTAAAGCAATATTAGGTCGCACTAGCGTTCCTGACGGATAGGGCAGTCGGTCAGCAGATTCGGCAAATATCACAGCCAACCAAGCCAGGAATACTACGCCAATCGTCCATGCATTTGTCAGAGCTGCGTAGTCGTAGTTGAGCCAGCAGCTGAACTTATTTTGATTTTAATTTCACTCAGATCAAAATTTTAACTTTCAACATTAGTTTAACATGAAAATTCCAAAAATAAAATACTTACGCATACTGCGAGCGAAGATGGTATCGAAAAAAGCCAAATTCCAGAATGGCCACCAATCCAGGGACACCTGAGATTCATGGTTTGAAGGTGTTTGCGATTGTCATTTTCTGAGGAGCACCAAAAGTGATGACACCCGCAGTCCAAGGAGTGATGAAATCGCCGTCTGGCTCGATATCTCCCAAAATCAGGAGTATTTCCAGACGTTGCATGAAAACAGCCAGAAAATAGGCCAGGTAGGAACAGTGCAGCAGCAGAACAACGCAGATGCACATCAACTGCAACCACATTTATATATTACACCGATTCATTTTCCATTTTATTTCTATGATGAAGCCAACGGTGACCTCGTAAGGGACATATTTGTCGGTGGACGAGGAGTGTGTGAAGAACTGGAAATTATCCATAGTGTAAAAATGGGTTGAAAAGGCCACCAAAAGGCTGATTTCTTGGAAAAAGCTCAGATGCTCCAGCAGATTGCCACGCCTAGAAGTATCAGAAATTTGGAAAATCGATCCAGCTTTTTGAAAGACTATCGGTCCAGCTTTTAGAAAGAAGAAAGTCCAGCTTTTAGAAGTTTTTATTGCTCATTTTTACGATTCTAATGTTTTGCTGAAATTTGAGTTTCTTTGAACATGGGCTCTACCTGAAGACGACCCCGAGCATCAACAGTAGGGCTGCTAGGGCTACGCCACAGGAGCTTGTGGAAAGCAAAGCATTGCCCAGTGCTCGCTGCCAGCTTTCCAACGGGTGACCACTTTCCCAGCGCTACTCAGGTCAATTTTGATTTGTTACAAACAAATACATAACAAAATCATTCACACCTTTCTAAGACAAATTTCGTCGCAAATGAGTCGCTGACTTTGGGCGACTTTTATAGTTTCTTTCTTAAGGAGAGCAGGTGTTGTAAAGAAAGGGGTCTGTGCATCTGTCGAATCTAGATTTGTAGTAATAGATCCTGGATCTGGTGGAGATGAAAAGGAATTTGCTTTTATTGGCAATTTTCCCGAGTTTGCTTTTGAGCTAATTATGCTGCTGACAGCCGTCTGTTTAGTACTATACGAAGTTCCTCCACTTAATTTTCCGAATAAAGCTGTTGAGAAAGCTGACGAAGATTTAGGCATACCTCGCGGAAAAGTAGAGGGTAGTTGAGAAATGCTCTGCACGCCTGGGGCCGATTCCATTATTGGCGCCATTTTGGCGCCTGTGTGTTAAAAATGTCTCCTGGAGCCATTATGTCCCCGGCGCCAAAATGAATGATTCCATTATTGGCGCCATGAAATGTCGCTGGAGACACAGGCATGTCCACCGGTGGACATCCATGTCTCTCCACGCCATTGGGCCATGTCCACGATTCCATTATTGGCGCCAGCGCCATTTTTTGGGGACATGAAATGGCGCCAAATGGCCACTTTTTGTCCCCTGCCTCTAGGGGGAGACATAGCACTGGGGATGTCACCGCCTTAGTGTCCCTAATTATGGAATCGAGGACATGGCGCTTATTTTGGAATCATTCCCAATGACTTCCAGGCGCCATGGACAGAAGCCAAATTGTCTCTGGGGACATCGCCATCGCCACATGGCCCTTTTTATGGAATCGGTCCCTGTTGCACTAAAACCTCTGGTTGAATCACCAATTGAAAATGATGAAGACGGTGATGGGGATGACTGTTTTGTAGAGGTGGAAGTGGCTGACTTTGTTTCGGTTGACTTTAGTTGACCAAGTGATGAGGGGAATAATGATGTAGATGATAGTGCAGGCGAGGCCAATGATGATGTTGAATAGGCGGTTACTGTTGTAGTGGATGATAGTCCGTTTTCTTTAGGTTGTGTTGTCCCGGTGAGCTTAAATTCTTGTGATGATGTTGACGAGAAAGCAGCTGAACTGGAGTTGGTTTTAGGGACCTGACCCAAGGCGGCCCGTTTCTCATACGAGCACCTGGGATCTTTGCATTTTCCATCCCAAACTGTGCATTTGAATGTTTTCGTTTTGTTGGTCTTGCTGTTACGAAGCTTTTTGTGCATGATGCATCCAACTTTTTTGGTGGGACACAAATCAGTGGAAGAGTAGAGCAAGTTCAGCTGTTCCTTCGGCGCTTCTTTGAATCCTGGCCAGTTGGCGCGTTGAACGCTGCAATAGGTTTATACCGGAAACTGCTTTCTCCACTTGCCTATGGCGAGTAGCGAGTTAAAGCACGCGACGTTTTTGGGAAATGCGTCTAAAATATTTCGGCCAAAACATACGCCTGTCAGTTTCCCAGTTTAGAAATTTTATAAAATGTTGACGCAGCTAAAAAAGAACATATTTACGGATCCCGATCAAGCTGACTGTTCACATTCAGCCGGGCAAGTTATTGGGAGATGGGTGGGGTGGGCGGAATAGGAATCCTACGTGTTACCATTTTCATTATTACTTGCCTAAAACTGAAATTCTTTAAGTATGTTCAGTTTTTAGATCAATTATACTGCATTAATTTGTATTGCACTAATTTTTTTATCGAAAACGAGAAAGTAGAATAATAAGCATGTATTTAATGCGTGGAATATAAAAGTCAACAAACGCTGAACTATGAAAATTTTTAGGACTGGATTGCCATCAAAAAATAGCATTTCAGGATTTTAGACATTTACGATTTCAGCTGACACCTAGTTTATAAAAGGTCCCCCCAAACAATAACTCCTCCCCCCCCCCCCCAGGGTTTAGGAATTTCATTCAAATAAGAGCCGTTGGAATAAAATTCAGAAGTCACTTTACAGCTGATAAAAGTAAGTGTTTCCCGGTGGTTGGATCAGCCTGTAATTCTAACAGGCTTTCGTTGTACAGACGTGATTGACGATTGGAGCTATGCCAACAAAAATGCGCCGGTGTCCGCTCGCTGTGTAGTAGTTTCAGAGCTAGCCATGCTGCTCTAAAGACGATGATTTTGTTCCGTTTCGTTTCGACACATTCGACGCATTTTACGGAGCCTGGGGCATTTTCTGCAAGTTCCATTCCCTCTGGTTTTATCTTGGGATTTGCCAAATAAGAAAGCCCACTCATCAATACAGGGGTCACTGAGACAAAAAAATTTCACCATTTAAATCGTCAGTTTAGAAAATTATGCTGGATACCTAGGCCTTATATGTTGGCCCACTTTAGAGCAACACTAAAAACGACCGCTTGATGACTTTCTTCTACCCCAGGTAATTAAGCTTTTTCACTTTCCCTGTACATGGGGTAATCGTTTTGTTGGGCAAAAATAGATTTTCTTTCGGCTATCAATGCTGTCAAAACTAACGAAGCCTGAGAACAAACACAGGCAGAAAGTTAATGGATGGGCTCAGTTGCATTGAGGTTGGTCGCTAATGGACCCAAAGAAGGGGAATTTAAGTAAGTAAACGCTGATCAACTGAACCGCTTGAATTAAATGTCCAGTTGAATCCAAAATTTTTAATTGGCTCGCAATGGCTAAATTCGCAGTTCGGTAGGACATAAGCTTTCCCCAGTTCGGCAACCAGGAAATAGTAAAAAAGGATCTCCGCGGATCGTTTGACATTTTTCGCAAATAGAAATCGCATTTGATCTGTTTTCTTTTAAAAATAACAGAATGTGCAGTTCATAAAATTGTGTGTGAATAATGATGATGTGCACCAGAAGAGTATCAATCCAGCCTATTTCTGCCTATTCCGCGCGCTGTTTCCAATCGGGTTTATTGCCACAAATAAGGTGTGGCCTGTTTTCCGCCTCATTTCAGAAGGTGGCCCCTATTTCACCCGATGATTCCATAGCCGTTACCCCCTAGAAGATTAGCTCTAAATTGAGGCTACAGTACCTTAAACAAACAGCCGCTCAATTACCTGAGCATGAAATCTCTTTGGGTGGAGAAAGAGGGGATAAATTACCTGAGAATGAGCTAATTATCGGAGGCAAAATAAGCAAGTATGCTGGTAAAAGTCTTCGAAAAACCCCATCCCCAAAAATTGACCCTTTCCTTTGTGCACCATTGTGCATGTTATGCTTAGCTTTTGAAATAATACTTAATTTCCGCACGAGGGTTCAGGAACGCTGAGTTTTGAAATTTATCACACCCGTTTCAAGTTATCACACCACAACAGGAGACAGCTACAAACACCTAGTGACAAATCTGAAACAAGCCACCGCCACTAGATTAGAAAATCTTCGCTCTAGATCACCGCTCAAAGTTCTTCTGCAATCTCTTCCATTGGCCACAGTGGACTGTTCTTATTGGTATCCCAACCGGTTTGTGCTGCCGTGGCCGCAGTTTCAGGCATTGCCCTCCGACGCCTGCGACAGCAGCAGCAGCATCGCTCGATTAGCAGCGCTATGATCAGCAGCACTGCAGCGAATGCAACGGCCAAAAGGATCCAACAAAACGTGCTGAAACAAACACCTATATTTGAAATGCTGACCTGAAGAAAGCGCATGAGAGAATTCACGATTACCGCCTGAAATTGAAGACTTGTGTATTTGGACACAAATAATGGTTTAAAAGTTCAAAACAAATAGCTTATTGGGCTGGCGCGAACGGAGCTTTAGCGGAGTGTCAGCGCCCAGCCCCTCTTTTCGACCTAGGTGTACGTTTTAGGGGTTATTGCTAGATCTCAATTTTGATAAGGCTGCTGCTCGTCACAGAAAGCTCCAATCGTTTTAATTCTTTTTGCAATGGAAAGAGCAACATCGAATTGACTATAGTTTATCTTTTGACTTTTGCCCAAAACTATTTGTTTTACTGTGAAAAATGCAAAAAACCATTTGTCCGAACTCCTCCTTCTTCTCCTTCTCCTTCTGCTCCGCATCTATTCAATGGACGATAGTAGGTATTCATTTTATCCCCCCGCCCCCTGCCCCCTGTCACTGGGCTTTATCATATAGTCATTTATTGATAAATCTGAAGTTGGGCTAAGGTGGCATATGCCCCAGTGGTGTAGTGGTGTAGGCGATTGGTCAGATGAATGATCCTGGCAGGTTCGAATCCTTCTCAAGCATTCTTTTTTATTTTTGTCTGTTTAAACTTGAGAAAACAACTGGTATCATCGGAAGGCCTAATGTAAAGCTCTATTTTCCCAAAAATCGATTCTCCTAAACAAAATCTAAGAAAATTTCTCAAAAATTTCTGTTTGCCCATAGATTTGCATTGTAATTTCCGATTTGAAAATTTTTTTTTAAAGTTTTGTTTTTTTATTTTTTATTTATCTAATAAAATCTTAGCTAAATATATAACCAACATTATAAAATTTGTATTTATACATTTTATACTATATTAAAAGTGGAAGAAATATCTGGTACCATCGGCAGGCCAAATGTGGGTCTCTTTTCTCCAAAATTTGCAATTGACTCGAGTAAAAAGTAAAGGAAATACATTTTATACTAGTGGAATCTGCTGCGTCATCTGCATTTTGTTTTTGGGCGCGCATGGAAAGAGACACTGATCTGCGCGCCAAAAACAAAATGCAACTGTCCAAGCAGCAGATTCCACTAGTATAAAATGTATTTCCTTTACTTTTTACTCGAGTCAATTGCAAATTTTGGAGAAAAGAGACCCACATTTGGCCTGCCGATGGTACCAGATATATAAAATGTTGAGTGGCATAGAAGAAGTGCTTGCGCAATTCGGGCTTGATTGGGCAAAAAGCCTGGTTATTCGCTGATTCAATGATTGATTAGCTGGTCAAACTCAAAAAGCCTCACAAAACGAAAAAAACATGAAATTATGCTATATTCTAGTATTTTGTTCTGTGAGTTGCAAACCAATGGCATATGTTACAATAATAATCCTAATAAATCCATGGGATTAAATGCATTTGGGATAAAATTTAGCGCATTTTAAGCAGCAAATTTTCTTTAAAAAGTTATAGTTGATTAAAAAAGGGGTTCGAATAAATCACCCCCACGGTTTGAATAAAAGTGCTAACAATGACGTTCTGTCGTGAGCTCTCAGAAGAGCGTCAAATTGGCAGCAGTCCAGGCCGCAGCAGTCAAAATAACACTGCAAAATGGACTTTTAATTTTTCATCTTTGAGGATGAACCGATCTTTGAAGATCTTTGAAGCGTACACTCCTTATTTGTACGTTTTTTATCCAGTCCAGTGAAAACCAGGGAGCTGCAACTTCTGGTATAATTGACCTTGATTCAACCTTGATTGGTTTTGTGTAAAACGAGAACTTTTTTCATTGAGCGAAACTTGGGAAATGTTTATTTAAAAAAAGTCACTCAAAAATTTTTGGCCGATATTCATCTAACTTAGTTTCTCATCTCCTCATCTAAGAGTTTTAGAGCTCAAAATTTAATACAACTTAGTGCTAAGTGTACATAACTTACATTTCAAAATGTTACATTCTAATTGTTTCGCGTAGTGAGAAATAGCTTCCGAAGTAAAGTCAAGTTTTCTCCTTTACTTTGTTGTGGCCAATTCTGGCGCAAGGCACAATAAAACAATAGCTATTGGATAAACCTGACTTTACATCACAGGCTATTTTTGAGTGACCTTACAAAAATTAAAATGAAGAAACGCTAAAGGGCTCTCGTTTTATACAAATACCAATGAAGGTTAAATTGAACCAAATTACAGCTCTCCAGTTTTCACGAAGCTGGAGAGATAAATTTTCAAAGTCAGGTCAAAGATAAGGAGTGCCCCTTGTTTCGAATTTTGATAATTTTCATGTGAACCTCAAAGAAAAGCTGCGTGAGTGGCGTGGTTTCATTCAGCCAGAGGCGAGGGTCCAAATAAATGCTCTTCAGCTGACCGTCTTGCTGGATTTCTTGCATCGGAATTTCCGCAAAAACATCGATGCTCTCCGTTGGAATCTGGTACTTGCAGAGATGCATGGAACCCTGAAAAAATCATATCGTAATAGAATTGCTTTTTTGCGATAGGTTTAGTGGCTGATGCCATGAACCCCCCTCCCTCAAAGGTTTAACCCCCCCCCCCTCAAGGGGTTTCGCCCCCCTCAAGAGATAAAACCACCCCTCAAGAGATAAACCCACCCCTCAAAGGTTTAACCCCCCCCCCTCAAGGCAATATGTCCTTACTTATAGTGACTTACCTATACTCACACACCCTGCTCTAACACAGCCCATAATTAGTCCATAAGCTAGTTAGTCGGGCGCATGCCTACCAGAAGTAGGGGCTTGTCCCCTACAAGGAGTACCATTCAAGATTCCAACTGAAGGGCTTAGACCAGTTATGCCCAACTTGCGATCTAGACTCTCGCTTTGAGCGGTTGTTCGGCAAACGCAGAATTTTGGAAAAAGCTCATCGAGCAGGCCAAATCAATCAAGAAATTTTGAAAATGCCCTTCAGCTGCGAGCCAGACAAGAAAATTTTTTAACTGTTTTTTCAGACAAATTGATGCTTCTTATGCAGTGGGTAGTACTCAGGAAGGCAGTATGCGTGTAGTAGAGGTTGCAGCTAGCAAATTTTTGGTTTTTCCAGGGTCTCTCGGCTGTACCTACTCTCAATCGCAAGTTGGGCATCGAAAGTTGTGCATATCTAACATGTGTCTTTATTTTGTCATGCCTGAGGTGAGTGAAGCTTCTTTCATGCAAAGGAATGCATTTAGTAACATTATAGCACCTCAACATGACATTTCAAGGTTTATAGTCAAAGAAATTGGCCGCCAGAGTGGGCCAAAAAAGTACCTCTCGATTGCCCTCGCTCGCATCATGATCTCGTCTCGCTCGCGGGGCTTGCTACGATTTGCTCTCGCTTCGATCGCGTTACGATTTCAAATTTCGAGAAGAGTGGGCATAACTGGCTTAGACGCATGCTCGTCCTCGACGAGGTCATTACTGTGGCAGTACCCTTGGCATGATAGTCCTCAACTAGTAGGTACTGCCACAGTCATGACCTCGTCGAGGACGAGCATGCATCTAAGCCCTTCAGTTGGAATCTTGAAATGTACTCCTTGTAGGGGACAAGCCCCTACTCCTGGTAGGCATGCACCCGCCATCCGGTATAGACTAACTAAAAAAGTATGTATACAGATGTTCATATCAAAATTCCTTGAGTTTAAACTTCGAGATATGTAAAGAGAAGTATGTTAAGGCAATAAAAAATGGTGCATATTATCTTGAGGGGGGGGGGGGGTTAAATGTTTTTTCATCGAGTGTGGGAAATTAATCTGTTGAAGATGAATTTGCTACTATTAACGCTCGTTTTATCTCAGCCGTGAAAGGTTGGGAAACACAAACAAGGTAATATCGGCTGTCGCCAATAGATGCGCGGCCTTGAAACTTGGCAGGATGTCATGTTTTATTTAGGTCTATTTTCTTAATTTATCATTACATAATATGTATGTTCACCCACCTTTCATACGTTAAAAAATGATTTCTGAGGTGTTTGAATAACATTATTTATATTATAAATGAAAAATATGGCTTTTCGAAAAATTTTCGAATTCTGAGGCCCCAATTTTCGAGGTTTTCTGGTCATAAATCAGGAACAAAACAAAATTGCACCAAGCGCACAAAAACGTCCCGAGCCACCACCCAGACGGACCTTCATGCAAAATTTCAGCCAATTTCGTTGAAAAACCGAGGAGTACGGGCTCCGGAACCACAAATATATATATATATATATATATATATATATATATATATATATATATATGCGGACAGACGGACGAAAAATGGGGTAACTGTATAAGCGGGCCTTGGCCGCCCGCCGCTCCGGGCAGGGCGCCAGAGCTCCTCCGGCCTCCGGGCACGGGTGCTACGGCCCCTACGCTTTGCCTAGCATGCTTCGCATGCTAGGCTACGCTCCGGGGCCTCCGCACCCATGCCCTACGGCCTCCGGAGCTCTGACTGCCCTGCCCTTCGCGGCAGGCGGCCTGCGGCCGCGCAAAAACAGCAGTACTTCAATTTAACAGTTTACCCAATCTGAGGGGTAGTTTCCTAGGCTAATCCAGTAGGACTTGCCGTGCATCACCAACGGAAGTTCTGGACGCCTAAAAAAGGAATGCCTAATTGAAACAATGATCATATGTACTGTGATTCTGTATTCTAGCCAAAATATTGAATTAAAAACTGGATAAAAGAAATTCGTTGCATGCACTACGTTATGAATAATGTGGAACATAAAAATGAAAATGGACATCAAATTTATGAGTGCAAAGGTTCTCCGCTAGCCCAGATTTAAATTTTTTTCTTTGAACATACACATTCAGTAAATCAATATTTTCTACCAAAAAAAATTGTGTGAAGTTTTTTAAACTTATGGCGTTCATGGGTTCATGGCGTTCATTAACTTTCCACTTACTTTCCTCTATTGCTCTGTTTTGCAGGTGGCAAAAAGTTACCTGAGCATGAGTCGATTACCGGAGGCAGAATAAGCAAGTATGCTGGTAAACGTCTTCGACAAAACTCCATTCACAAACACTGGCTCCTCCCACAGTCTTCCAAATCCACTTCAAATGCCAACCAGCTCCTCGAGGATCTCATACATCTATCAAAATACTCAATATTTTTCACCGCACTAGCGCCATATCGTCGATGCCCAGTGGCAGCGTATTGGGTCAGCGAGGATAGCAGCAGGAATATGAAGTAAATCAGTTGAGCCTCCATAAAGGGACCTCACCACATGAAGGCTAAATTGATCGAAAGGGAACCCTACGTCTCTTAGCCCCCGGTCAAAAAAAACAAGAGTATACGTATTCAACGCTGCTTCGGCGAATATTGCGCCTGACCCTTATCCTAAGAAAAGTTTTCATGTAACTTTGCATCAAGCTGGCCAAGATTTCAAAACAGTTGAGTAGTTCTGTTTCCACAGAAATTTCAATCTACCCCGGTCAAAATATAGATTTCCCCCAGAAGAATTAAAAAACACATGAACTGAGTCAGATCTTAGGTGTATTGGCGCTAAGATTCAGCTGCTTTCTGCAGCTTCGGGTAGCTGTTTGGATAGATCGGCGGCTGTTTTTTTTATTTAAGCATATTTGTCAAAATTCATGAGCTTCAAAGCCAAACTTAAATTTTCGCCCAAATTTAACCAGCGTTTGCCTAGGGCAAGGTTGAAGGCAGAGGACAAAAGGAGGTAGAGGCAGAACAGTGATCTACGTATTTTCTGGGTTCCAGCTGCAGGTTAGGTTACACCACAGGTTAGGTCAGTGTTTATCTTGTGGTGCTCTTCTATGAAAACCAAAATAAATGGTCATGGCAAGAAATGCGGGACAATAGGAAAACAATAATGAAGAGGAAAATCAAAATAATGTATATATATATTTGGGTGTTTTATGCGGGGCCGCCTTGCTTTTGTGGTGCCCTTCGTGCATAGACTGAAGAGGGGCGATTGGCACGATAGAAAGAAATGCGCTCAAGCAGGGCCAGGAGGAATCCGAGAGCGGCCGAAGCGAGGACGACCAAAGAGACGCCTGCAACTGGAGCAGCTATAAATCTCCTAGGAAATGAGTTGTGGACCAAAGAAATGGCGCATCCCCATTCGTCCCTTCATTGAAGCCTCCTCCGCATTCTGCACACATGCTCCGACCTCGAACCTGCAGAGAACGAACATTGTGCGAAAGCTGACTGCCTACAAAGGGTCAGGGACAAGGACAGCGAGGTAGTGCAGTGGAACGCAGCTCTAAGGATGGCTGGTCAGGGAAATAGCAGCATTGTACAAAAATATCTAGCGAACGTTTGAACAAGGTATTATCGAACAAGCTGTCATTTACGATTTATAATATTCTTTGTGAATTTCAGCTACGAATATAAAATATATGTTAATTTAATAATTTTTAATATTTAATTAAATATAATGCTCAGTTTAGATGTTTCTTAAGAGTGGGCAGTGATCGCTCTAGGGGATGTCCCTTGATCCACAGAAAAGCTCCAACCATTTCTTTTCGAGACGTGCAATGAGTCCATTCTCAAAAGCCTGCAGGATGAACTGGTTCAGCGTCGGTCTGAGCGGCGAGCCACGGGGCAGACCCATCGCAAATTTCACCTCAACACCTCCAATCCTCTCCCACCTCTCCTCCACAAAGGGGGGTGAACGCGGTAGAAGGTCTCTTTGGAGGCAACGAGGTTGCAGGGCTCCTGGTTGACGAGGTAGCGGATGTTGCTGGTGCTGTGGAAAGCTGCGAAGCCGCCTTGCGCCACCTCAAGAAGACCCAATATAGTCTTCTGCCAGCCAGAAGGGAGAGAAGGGAATGAGGCAACGCGGTGATGAGTGATGCCAGCTTCGGTGAAGACGTGTCCGCTGCGCTGCATGTTCTGGTAGAGGCGACGGTACAGAGGGCTTTCCATCCTGCGCAACTGCCCTTCCTGGATCGTACTTCCCGGCACGCCTCAAACACCACCTTTGCTTTGCTGCATTTGTCATTTAGCCCTAGGAAATATTTTTGCGCGGCCGAAGGCCGCCTGCCGCGGAGGGCAGGGCAGCCAGAGCTCCGGAGGCCGGAGGGCATGGGTGCGGAGGCCCCAGAGCGTAGCCTAGCATGCGAAGCATGCTAGGCGAAGCATAGGGGCCGTAGCACCCGTGCCCGGAGGCCGGAGGAGCTCTGGCGCCCTGCCCGAAGCGGCGGGCGGCCAAGGCCAGCTTAAGCAGTTACCCCATTTTTGCGTCCGTCTGTCCGCATATATATATATATATATATGTGTGGTTCCGGGGCCGGGCCTCCGCGGTTTTTCAACGAAATTGGCTAATTTTTTGCATGAAGGTCCTTCTGGGTGGTATCTCCAGGCCATTTTTTGGGATGGGCGTAATTTTTCGATTTTTGCCCAAAACTCAATTTTTTGATGTTTCAAAGTACCAAAATTCATAAATAGCTGGTTTTTCTATGAAATTGGCTGAAATTTTGCATGAAGGTCCGCCTGGGTAATATCTCCAGGTCATTTTTGGTGCTTGGCGTAATTTTGCGTTTTTTTCCCAAAACCTAAAATTTTGATGTTTCAAAGTACCAAAATTCATAAATCGCTGGTTTTTCAATGAAATTGGCTGAAATTTTGCATGAAGGTCCGCCTGGTAATATCTCCAGGTCATTTTCGGTGCTTAGCGTAATTTTGCATTTTTTTCCCAAAACCTAAAATTTTGATGTTTCAAAGTATCAAAATTCATAAATCGCTGGTTTTTCAATGATATTGGCTGAAATTTTGCATGAAAGTCTGTCTAAGTGGTGGTTTAGGACCTTTATTGGGGTTTTGCAAAATTTTAGATTTTTTTCTAAAAAACTTAATATTTTGATGTTTCAAAACTGAAGAACTCATAACTCCCTTGTTTTTAAACAAAATTGGCTGCAATTTTGCATGAAGGCTGGCTGGAGGCTTTGGACCATTATTTGGGCTTTGAGAAATATATGGGGTTTTCCCTAAAACATAAAATTTTGATGTTTCAAAATTGAAAAATTCATTAATGCTTTGGTTAATCAACCCAATTGGCTAAAATATGCTCATGTAGCTTCACAATATTGCTTGGAATAGAGGCCGCGCATCTTGGCGACAGCCGAGAATACCTTGTTATGTTGAAACTTCGAAAGATATTTTAATTGTTCAGTGGATGAGTGGATGAGGAAAAGAAGGATAAAGCTACCATATTGGAGGTTAGAATTGAGTAGATCGGCGACGGTGCTTATTTCACCCTGTAGACGATCCTACGCCATACATGTATGAGGGGATGGGCGGGGAGGGGTCGGGATTGGGAGAGATGTTTTATGGGAAATATTTTGCTGAAAATAGATCCATCCATATTCACTTAGCATTTCAAAACATTGCTATATATGACTGTGATTATTATAGAGAAATGACTCAAAAGTCAAAATGACTCAAACTCATCTTTAACATTCTTTTTTTAACATAAGTAAGATTGCATTTTTCAGCCCCATTAAGAGCTTTGTTGAAGCTCGACTTTCAAATTGAAAATTAAAATTTCAAAGCTTAGATTTTCAAATTGACTTTAGAAAAAACCTGAGGCTCACTCCCACAATCCCCCCAACGTGGCTGCCCCCCAAAAGTTTGCCCCCCCCCCCCACCACTGACGACTCCCCCTCGAAAGAATCCCCCCCCACCGACGACTCCCCCCTAGCATTTTTCTACTTATACTTTTCTACTAGACTTTATATTTTTTTTAGAGACCCCCAAACATAGGTGATAACTCAAAAAGGACTCTTTTTCTTTTCCAATTATCCCCCCCCCCAAATGAAAATTTTTCCAATTGTCCCCCCCACACGAAAATTTTTCCAATTGTCCCCCCCCAAACCCCAAATTAAATTTTTTCCAACTGTCCCCCCCCCAAATGCCGATTTACCGATTTGAGCACCGATTTGAGCACCTTGAAACATGGTTAGGAGATTTGGGGGGAGGGGCAACGATTTGGGGGGGGACAATGCCATGAGGGGGGCAGGCTCGTTGGGGGGCCCCCCCCCCCCCCCCCCCGTGGGGGGGGGGGGGGGCAAACGCCGAGGGGGGGAATTGTGGGAGTCAGCCAAACCTGAATCCCAGATAGGGCTAAAAAATCAATTCAGACATCCCACCCCAACCCTGGTGCCCCTCATACAAGTATGGCCCTGAGTCAGCCAGGCGGAGATAATGGCAGTGTAGAGGGCCATGTAGACGCCTACCATCATGTAGCAACAGCACCAAACAAAGGTCGCTCCCAACGACAGGCTGTACGCAAAACTCACCGAACCCTTCAGCTCCAGTCTCATTCTTTCTTGTCCCAATTAGTGTGGCAACAACCCGAAATAGGGCCGTAGAAACGAGCCAAATCGTGTTGGCCAAGTTCTGCTCCCACTGCACATTCCGCAGGTTGAGCTCAGCATCTTTTGCCCTGGCCAAATTGCGACAGGTTGCGAAGGGCACATGAACAAACAGAAGCCGCAACTATTTTGAGTGGACTACTAAGACATGAGTAGTTTGAGCACTTTTTTGAACGTCTTTCTTTGATGGTGCAACGGAGGCCTTACTTTCTGGGCTCAAAAGCAGTGTCGCGAAAACTTTGGCTCGGAGAATAGGGCGACAGCTGGTTACAGAGCCAGCAAACGAAGGATATAGCCAGCAGCGTACCCATCAGCAGGCCCCAGTGTTCACCGGTGAACGGCTGCAACCAGGCTGTTTCTTTAAAGAAATGGCCCCCGGTGAAACAGGGCACAAAACAAGGCAGCTGCAACCTTGAGAAAGCGAAAGAAATCGTCGGCGGTGTCCCTTTTCTGCATGTAGAATCCATGGCCGGTGTAGTGGTAGGGAAGCGTGAAGTCAATGACACTGGCTCTGTCCGTGTTGATGCCCAGCGATGCGGCTATCAGGTCCCCTTCCTGCACCCATCCTCTTCTTTCTCTCCAGCATAATTGACAGAAACCATGTCTTGCTTCATCTTCCATCAGTATTGTCAGACCCATGAAATTAGCAACTATGATATCATCGAGAAAGAATAATTAGTTATATTAATTTAGAACCTGGCTCTTCTTATATTATGATATAGCCGTGAGCTTAGAGAAAGATTCAATATGATACTGAGCATGTAATTGAGCAGACCAGTTGAAAGGGGAGAAAAAGACTGTACCCCTCTGGAGAGATGGCCGACCATGCCGTTCATGAAACGACTGCCGTTGACCTCGTTTATGCCTCCCCAGGACAGATCCGCGGGGTAGTGGAGTTGGAAGGTGAAGTTAAGGCTCTGTGCCATGAGCAGCAGCAAATCGATGCTCAGTCCTGTCATCCCATCCTTTGAGCCCTCAGCTCCCCCTTAGAGCTATGGGATACCCTGGACACAGGAGACGGGGACGGTGTTCGGGTAGACTGGGGCCTTGTGCATGCTGCAGTTCTCCGAGGTGGCCATGATGAAGGGGTCTTCGTCGGGCAGCGTGAAAACACGCAGATGCCCTAGACCATTCCTCCCATTCCAAGCAGAAGATCCCGCCCTGAGCATTTTTCTGCCAGCAGCCTCTTCCAGCTAACTCTTCTCCTCTCTGCTTCTTTGCCCTGCTCGCTTAGCAACCCGATCATTGCAATCACTGCTATTATAGCCAGAGCAATCTTTGCAATCAAGCTCGTGCTTGGAATGGCCTCTTAATGATTCTAGGAAGCGCCAAAGGATCCATGCTCACGCAGCAACCAGATCAATGCAGCCGGTAACTAGCACCGGCGGGAAAGGAGGTCCTCCTTTTCCTAGCATGAAGATAGCGTTCATGTAATGGACAAAAGGGCAATATGCAGAGCAATGCATTGGCTTGTTGCTTAGCTTGTTTCGAAACAACTGGCGGAAAAAAGTTTGAGGAAAAATAAACTATGTTTCGCTATAGTTGAACTGGCCTTGTCTTAACACATGAAGTTTAATTGCTTTTATGTTCCAACGAAATGGATTTGTTCACCGTTATAACAGTCTAAATTTTGTTTCTTTTTCAGTTTTTGCTTAAATGGTGATTTAGTTCCTTCTTAGTTCATTTTCAAGGTTCAAATTTCTAATAATTTCAGTTTCAGTTTCACTTATGAATTCATGTTACAAACCTAAAGAAGCTGCAAAGAAAGAATTGACAAATTGAAACATGATTTATAGTAAATTCTAAACAGAACATATTGCGACTGGATGAAAAAATTGACTTTACCTTACTCCATTTAAATCTGATTCTAATTTTGTTCATTTTATTTTGTTACATTTAATTTAGTTTAGTCAAAAGTTTAGTTAATATTGACACCTGCTTATTAGCTGCAAGTATGAAGTATGAATAAGCTGTGGAATTTTAGATGGACAAATGCCAATGAAATGGATCAGTTGAATCTGAATAAATCACGATTGTGTTATTCGATAAAGTGCTAGACTTAGGTAAGAACAATAACAATCATGTAAATAATTATGCATCATTAACTTTCAGGAACAAATGGAAAATCTTTTCTCCTTAAAATTTTTTTTTCCGAGTGTAAAGCCAAATTGCAGTATTATTAGTGAAATCTGCTTGTGGGGCATTTGTATTTTGTTTTCATGCGCGCTGAAACAAAATGCAGGTGACACAGAAGATTTCACTAATAGTAGGGCAATTTCTTTGGCTTTAGACTCGGGGCAATCGATTTTTCAGGAGAAAAGAGTTTTCTTTCGGCATGCTTTCTTTAAGTATAGTTTAGTAACCATCTGCTGGCTTTTTTTATAGATCTATAACGTTTCGGAATGAGATAAGGAAAAAATTTCAAAAATTCTCACGAACAATCGCTGGAAGGTTAAAAGGAAGTACAGAATTAGGATCACAAATAACATTGAAGTTGCATTTTAAAAAGTGATAAAAGAGTCAGGGCGCTGAAAATGACTGAAAACGACGATATCTTGCTCAATAGCCAAAAGGGTTGGTACGGTGAAGACGACGGATGGGCGGACGATGGCCTACATGCATCAGCTCATTCTTATCAGGGTTGACGTTTTTTGGAGCTTTTGTTTCTCTGAAACTGTCTATCATATACAGTCAACATCTCAGTTTATGAAGCGGCCAAGCTTTTTCTCGCCATTGTGCCCGCATCCAACAGTCTGTCGCATCAATTTCAGACAGAAACAGAGCAGCTGCAGTTTCTCAGACGTCAAATTAGCAAAAGAAGGGAAATGAGGAAGCGACATGAATGACTGTGACGAAGGACATGCCCATCCACAGGCCCAGTACGCCACCGATAGAACCCAAGAGGGAGCTGGCAGTCACCTGCTGGTACCGCTCCACTATCTATACTCACCAATCATCCCTATCTGCCCTATCTGAGCAGAGAATGAGGACCATGACGTTGAGGTCGCGAAAACCAATCTCCACAAAAGTAGTGTCCCGCGCAACAGTCTCCAGTAGGCTCGCTTTACGGGCGCCCCCAGCCCAGGCCTGTTCCAAGAGCACAGGGGGTTGCTTGGCTAGCAATAGGAGGGTGTAAACCCGCCAGCGATTGACAACCTCGCCGCCGGAGCTCTGGGAAGGGTAGCCGGGAAAGCCGTTGTCCTCGGCAATGATGCCCGCCATCTCCTCGTTGGCAGGGCCAGCGGGGCCGCCAGCGGAAGAAACTGCAGAGTCAGCAGTCTCTGGCGCTGAGAAGAGGGCCGGCTGAGAAGAAGGGGGTACTGGCCACTTCGTACTCATCCTGCTCGCAGGCATCGCGACAGCTGCGGGAACAGGCTCGAGTCCGATTCACAATGAGGCGCACGGTGGCCTGCTTTGCTCCTCCGCCAGAGCTGCAAGCCTCCCATATGGAGGTCGGGTAAAATATATGGGAAAATATATATATATATGGAAAATATATATATATGTGGAAGACATTATCTCCATGTGATGCGACTGTAGAGGATGTGTATAAAAATATTTCCTCGTCTTTGAACTCGGGTGAGGGCTTAGTAAAAGGAAGAAAAGAGCCACACATGGGTTACCGATGGTACCATATATATCTGTTTCTTAGCTGGTTGTCTTTAAGATTTTTTATCTGAGAAATCTTTTCTGGCAGCACCCTCCCCAACCGGATACAGATATTATTCAGGTTATCTGGTAACTGCCATTTCTGGATGTGTTTTAGGTCGAATCTTTTGCTGTACGCTAAAGTGAAAGGCTTTTAAAACTCAGTTTTCAAAATCTTTGTTTTAAAAAATTAAAAAAAAAATTTTGAATTTTTTTTGTTTTTTTTGGGAAATTTGTTGAAAATATTTTCCTCCTGCCCCTTAGGGAGCCTTTTCAAAGAAGCCAAATCGTCTATGGCAAGAAAGTGACCAAAAATGAGCAAAAATTGAAAAAGTTGAAAAATTCCGGTTTTTTTCTGATTTCCGTATCTTTTCCTGGAGCAATTTATATCTTTTGAATCTTTTCTGGGAGGGTACTTTTGGCCAGCGTAACAACACTGTGGGTGAATGACTGGGTGAACGGGTGGGTGGGGTGAGGAAAGAACCATTGGAATATATTCTCCGGTAGACAGGGCCGCATGCTGCCGAACGCCTGCTCGTCGAGTAGACAGCCGCAGGTGTCGTGGAAAGCCTGCCGCAGACAGTCGTTTTCGCAATGGCGCCGGGTGTACTGCTCATCTGGTAATCGGCAGCCTTGAGTGCGGAGTGTAGAGTTGGAGGAATAGAGGGCAGCAGAAGGGAAGAAGTGGGCTGGTGAACTGGGAAAGGTGGTGAGGTTGAAGTCCTCCTGTCGGCAACATGGAGGCTGGCCAAAGAAAGGAAGGACGGTTCGCGATCGCCGCAGGCTCAGTTCCATGCTGGACTTTTTGCCAGGCTCCAGCATGCTCCAGTAGCCTTCCTGTTAAGCAACGTATTTCTTTACTGCTAACGATTGGGAGAGGTTTTGAATAGATGGAGGGACTCCCAACTTCCTCCCTGCATTTTGAAGAAACTGAAACTTGCTATGACAACAGAATAAGACTAAATTGACAAACTGGACAAAATCTAGCCTCAATATATGGAGTTGATGTTGCCTGGATCACAAAGCCAGATTCCACATAGTTCATAATAGCAGTGGGAAGATATTCCGATCTATTCATGGGCACAATGAGCTGCAGTTTTTGATCTGAAATGGCCAACTTTTTTTCAACTGATGCAGTGCAATTTTCTACACCTGAAAAGTGGATGTTTAGCGAGACCGTCAGTTGGAAACAGCGACCAAATTGGCGGCGAATTGCGAATCCTGACCGATCCTTTCCCGTTTGCTGATAGCCCTTCTCGGCAAGGTTCATGGGCCAAAAGTTCCTTTGAGAAAGTTTTGTTGAGAGTTTCAAAAGTCCCTTGCCGAAAAATTTTGACCCCCCATTTTTATATTTTTTCGAAACTAGACACAATTCTAAGACTTGTTTAAAACTAAAAATTCGATATTTGGCGAATTTTTGAAATTTGGAAATGACCAAAATTTTAACTGCCCATAACTCATTTTCTTCTAACCAATTTATGTGATCTCACCACCATTCGAACCGTCTTGACGAGAATAGCATTTTCATTTTTGACCAACTCTCTACTATCAAACTCTCTACTCTACTATAAAAATAAAATGTTCTTCTCGTCAAGACGGTTCGAATGGTGGTGAAATCATATAAATTGGTTGAGAAGAAATTGAGTTATTGGCAGTTAAAATGTTGTTGGTAATTTGCCAATTTTCAAAAATTCGTCAAAAATCGATTTTTTTGTTTCAGGCACTCACAGGCAGTGATGGGTAAACGTAAACGGGACGAACGGAAAACGTATACGTAAACGTATCCTCATTTTGCATCACGAAACGGAAAAAAGCAACGCATGGAAAAAAAACGTATCATTTTAAAAATGGTAAAAAACGTAAAGTAAATAGATGCAAAACTTGAATTTTTGCATTTACCCATGATACGTTTAGCCCCAGTTCTACACACAGGTGAGAAGAGAAGAGAAGGTGCCGTTTTCTGGTCCCAGCTGACAAGGTCACTCCCATGGCTGACACCTTTTGTGTGATTATGGCTTTCCTCACCCTTCTGCCTCTGAATCCTTACTCCAGAAAAATGTATGAAGATATATTGCGCAGCCTTTTGGTGGCGTTGGCGGTGGAGTTTAGTGCTGGGCCAGTAAAAAATAAATTTTCAATGAAAGAAGCTGTGGACGCTTTTGCTGGGAGTACACAAACTGCGCAGCTTATATCTACACCCCTGAATGAGGTTGGCTGAGGATTACGCATTTTCTGCACACTCTCAACCTCACAAACTCAGGTAGAGGAGAATGCAGGATCCAGCCCTCTGAAGTGGTGGACTGGGCAGCAGGAGATGCGGATGACCGCAGAGCGAGTGTCCATCACGGCAAAGGGCAACATCCTACGCAACCTCGCTATCTCTATCCTGTCTTTGCCAAGTTCCTCGTCCGATGCTGAGCGTATCTTTTCCCTGATGGGTCTCATGTTGAATGGCCGGAGGAATCGCCTCTCCGAACATTCTGTCCAGGCTGAATTAGTTCTTCAGGCCAATATTCATCTTGCTCGAGAGCTGTAGGCCTGTATCTAGCATTGTCCTTCATTTGACATTGTTTTTTGGTCTCAAACTGTCATGTTCTCTGCTTCAAGTCTCCCAGAAAGGCTCCAGTTTCGAAAAAAAGAAAAACGTATCATGGGTAAATGCAACTTGTAAACGTAAACATATGGAACTAGAAAATCTCACTAAACGCATGGAAAACTACATGCACGCAAATGGCAGAAAAAAATGGAGAAACTCAACGTAAATGGATGTAAACGGAAAATCGCGTTTTTTTTACGTTTACCCATCACTGCTCACAGGCCACCAAAAGTTTTAGACTTGTGTCTAATTTCGAATAAAAATATAAAAAAAGGAGTCAAAATTTTTCGGCAACCACGTTTCTGAGACTTTCGACCTCACTAAAGCTCTCTTAAACATTGAATCAATCAGTTTTCGTAGGACAACAATAAAAACGTCAAGGTTCAAATTGTCAGGTTCTAAAGGTTGCAATTGCATTGTCATTGCAAAAATTGCCAAAGCGAACAAGGCGCACCTCTTCTTGGTAGAATCGAATAAATTTGATAGTGTCGAAACAGCTATGGCTGAGTGCATTGAGCAGAGAGGACATGTTCTCAAAGCCGCGCGACTTTCGCCAGGCGGAAAAGGCCGGCGCCAAGGCCGCCGCCGATTTGCCGTAGTTTGTCTTCAATCTTTGCACCCTGAGCACTGGCCTCGAGCTTGAGGCAAAGGCTGACAAAGTTTGAGAAAACGTAGCGGTACGGCTCACCCATGGTGCTCATGAAAAACCGAACGTTATCCAGGCTCATATTCAAGGCCTGACGCCTCCAAGCACAGTTTTCAACTGCTTTTTGCAAAAACAGCCCCAAAATCAAAACGAACTGGGATTCGCTGATGCGATTATATTGACAGATGGTGACGTAGGGAAAGGGCAGCGATTCCTGCATCTCCAGCTGCACAGAGCTGGTCCAGTTGCTGCCATCCAAGTAGGCGGCTAGGACAGTGTAGGTGTTGTAAACCTGTGTGGGGCACAATGTGCAAAGAAGGCCCTGTGCAAGGTATGGTCTACCATGATAGCGGCAAAGAGAAGGATGACTCCAAGCCAAGCAGATCGAGTTGGCCAGCTTTCGGCCGAGTTCACCTCCGCAGGGCCGTGCATCGTGGTCGAGGCCACCCATTCCTTCACACTCTTCATTTTTTTTGCGATGGCCCCAGTTTGCGGTTCTATCTGCTGGGGGGCAGGGGAGGAAGGAATGTGAGGCAGAAATTGGAGACAAGTCCTTAGGCCGATATAATTAGGTGCGACCCTGCTGCTAATTTCAGGGTGATATAATTAGGGTCGAAATTTCAACCTAAAATGATATCATTAGAGTCGACTTTTTGATATCATTAGAGTCGACTACGAATTTGAAATTCGCATGCGAATTTCAAATTCGTAGCTGAAATTCGTAGCTACTTTGACCTAATTATATCTCTGCTACGAATTTCAGCTGAAATTCGTAGCAGCAGGGTCGCAACGGTGAAGCTGCTAATTTCAGATGCGACTTTCATTTTGGTCAATTTTTCTGTCTGTATGATAGTATATAATGCATGGACCTAATACCAACCTTAGGCTAAAAAATTGTGCTCTTCAACATGGTATAAGTTTTAAGCGTGTTACGATGGTTCATTAAGGCAACTCGGCAATCATTGCTTTGATAAGGTTGTTTTGATGAATCTTCGTTTTGATGAACCATCAATTGATGAACTGTCATGTGGATGAACCGTTGTTTTTATGAACCGTAGTTTTCATGAACTGTTGATTTGATAAACCATTAATATGATAAACTTTGAATAGCCAAATTTAAGCAGTTTTTGTTGAGAATCTGCTTTTTTGATAGACCGAGATTAGCATTTTTCGCATTTTGTGCTAAAGAATTGGGTTAACACTTTTCTGAAGCCATTTTATAAGCATAAGACCCACTGACCACAGCAGCTGGCTAGCACAACTCACCACAACATCTGACAACAAAAACAGACCACAGCAGCGGCCTCACAACAACTGACTGACTAGCACTTCTTCGGCATAGTAGTACCTTTAGTTGGCTTAAATGGCATGAGGTCAATTTTGAGTTTTTCTTGGCCTTCCCACACGTTTTCCAAATGTCTTTCTTATTGCGCAGCATGTCAAGAGACCCAATTTGACGCCAGCTCAAAAGGCTAGCCAGTCAATAAAAATTCTAGTTTGACGAAGGCTCGTGAATTATAAGTGATAAAGTGCTTTCTTTTTCTAATGTTCAAATAACTTCTTGCACATGTTTTTTCAACTTTGAAAAATTGAGCATTGATATAATTAGGTTTGAAAATGGAAATGATATGAATAGCTGCGACATAAACCCAAGGTCCTGAAATATTGAGTGATGATATAGTTAGATGCCCTACCCTAATTATACCATTTGGTCGAAATTTGCAGCTCCATATTCCGATTTCAAACAGGTAAAGTCGCAGCTAATTATATCGGCCTCTTGTCGCCTAGCTGCGTCAAAGCTTTTGCTCTAATCACTTTTCCGATTGGTCTTTTGCTTTCCTTTTTTACTTCATTCGATTTGTTTATGCTCTGAAGTGTCAAGTCACAGTGGGTCAAGCTCAAGTTTCCGTTTCAAATGAAAAGATAAATGATCAAAAGATAAAATGTGGCCTGCCCCCGTGCTTCTGAAAGCTGCCCGCCTAGCACTTCCATTCCGGATCCTCTTTGACTTCTGCCTCATAACTAGAAGCCTCCCATCCCAATGGAAAGAATCAGTGCTCAGCCCTGTCTTTACGCGTAAGAGCGATGCTCTCCCGCTTGCCGATGGTACCAGCTATTTTTAATTGTGTACGTTGATCTTATCCATAATATGGCCTTTTATCCATAGTATATCCTATTTTTAATAAATTATCAATTCTCAAATATTCATCATGAATTGTCCCACTTGCTACATCGAGGTAGCCGTGTCTTGGCTGCCAATTCATGTGAGTCGATTTCATCTGGGCCGAGCAGCTAGCCAACCTCACTGGAAATGCAAAGACTGCGATTTTGATACCAATTGGGCATCTGATGCCGCCCTTCATTCTATCCTTCTTCAACACCAACCAACCCTGCTTCGATTGTCATCTCAAGTCTTGGCTCAGCAACTGGAAGCGCTACATTCTTCAAACCTTTCCAATCGGCCCGATTTCATTTGCGTCTCTCCCAAAATTGAGAAAGTTGGTTTGAACAGCGCCTACTCTGGAGTTTGCGTTCAGAAAGAGGAAAGCCAACCAGCAATTTCACGGAGTACAGTTACAGATAAACCAGTCTGCCTGCGTTGCTCCAAACAGTTGCATTTAGCCAACCGAACTCAGTTGTTCGTCTCATCATTCCGATTGTTTTTTTCATATTGTTTTTAGCAGGTCTCAGAGAATCGAGAATCTCAGCAAGCACATTGTAGCATGCTTCCGCATTCAGCCATTTCAGTGCCATGGATGCGGCTTTAGATCAACGACTAGAAGCAACGTTCAACAACATCAAAAGAAAGCAGTTGTATGCAGGTAGTTCATTTCAAACTAAGTTTTATGCGGAGACTTAAAATTAATTTTCAGTGGAGCAGAGCTTTCAGTTGTGGAGAAAGCTGCAAATGAGGAAATAGTCCGGACTGGTTTTGTGGAATGTTACAACATGCCTGATGTTAAATGGAAAGGTTTTTAAAGTGATCACGTTCTTCATGTCAATAATGGCCAAATGACATGAAAAAATTAAAATCAGGCATTTTCGTCTTAACTTTGTTTTTGCGATTTGGCCAATTTTTTTTACCAAATATATAAAACAACAAGCTTTTTCAACAATCAGCCAATCAAGCAATTTTTAGCCATCAAAAAGCTTACCACTATTTGTGATCTTGATAAATCTAGATCGAGCACACTGACACATATTTGATAAAATCCTTGAGCTCAACAGACAAGCAGTGGGCCAATCAAAGCAATGGAATGCGCTAAATGTTCGACAATAGTTTCAGCGTCTTCCTTTATGCGTCACCTCATTCAATCTCACCTGGACAATTTGGCAGTTCTGCCAAAATATTCTTGCAGTGCCTGCGATTTCCAGTCACTGTCTGCCTCTGGAGCAGCCTTTCACTGCATTGCCTTTCAGCATGGACTTACTCACCTACAAAAGCCTTCAATTGACCCCAGATCATTGACCAAAGACTCATTTACACCCAAGAAAACTGAAATGCAGTTGGCTGTGGTGGCGAACATATCTGATCCTATTTGCGCTAAGGAGCCAACATCATCAAAGCTAAGCAGTGAATGTGGGGCTCCTGTTAAAGGCTTAACTGTTCTGCCGGAAGAATCTGCCACTTGCTTCCGGTGCCTTAAAGGCCTATTACGCGTAGAACCACCCCCTCCGATTTGGCTCATTTTTAAACCATGGGTAGGTATCCCCGAAGTAAGCTTGCAATTGCCATTGGGTTGGCGCAAATCCGCGCTAGTGTTGGGAATTATGTTTACAAAGATTGTTTACAACATTGGGAGGTCCCCAAAAAGACAGTTTTTGGGCAAGGTTGTTAGGGAAATTTTATGGCAGGCACTGGCGGGCAGCAGCGTGGCTCCGTTATGATAAAATACATCAATTAAGACCAAGTTAAAACCGTCCGCGTCGTTCCGCATGGCTCGAAAACCGACCAGAAAATGCTCATTTTGGTGGTTTTTGAGGTTTTCCCTTAATTTTCCTGATTTAAAATTTTTTGGCAATTAAGACCTCAATTTTTGAAATCTACGCCCCCAAATTGACCCATAATCAATAATATACAGTTTTTAACTATTCTAGTCCATACAACTGAAAAAAATTTAAAAAAATTCAGCATTTTTTATGTAATAAATAGCATTAAAACAATTTTTTCATTAATATGGAGTATTTGTTACGATTATGGGTCAATTTTGGGCCGTAGATTTCAAAAATCGGGGTCCCAATTGCGAAAAAAATTTTAAATTTATGAATATGTGTGAAAAACCCCCCAAAAACCTCCAAAAATTACCCATTTAACCTTTTTTGGTGCTGCGCGCGCCACAGAACATCGGTTTTGCTGATTTCTTTTGACTCAAATTTTTTATTTTAGTCATTTGCTTCCACTGCTGAGCGGAGAAAACAGGAAAATTGAAATTGAATTTATCTTAAAATTTTTTTCTACTTTTCCCTATGATTGCAACACAGGAAATTTCGGAATTTTTTTTCTCCAAATTTTTAATCAAACGTGAAAAAACGGCTTAAGGCTGCATGCTTACTTCACCAACCCCTAACCATGTGCAAAAAATCAGACAAATCGGTGGAGGTGGTTCTGCACGCATTTGACCTTTAAGCAGATAACCATAGCCAAAAGGTTTTTATCTGCAATATTTTTGTTCTGCGATTTCAAAGTGTAAGGCATAGGTGGATGAACCTGGAGAATCATGTGATTGCTTGCTTCCATTTGAAACCCTTCGCCTGCGCAGCCTGTGGATCACAGCAGACGCAGAAAAGCAAAGTCACAAGGCACCAGAGAACACAATGCAGGTGGGTTTTTTGCGCTAGGTCGTCACCAAAGTGGGGCAGGAGTAATTGGTTCAGTGGTTATGGCGCGGTTATGATGAATCAAGCTGCGGACGAAGAAGGTGTGCGTCAGGGATTTCTGCAGTGTTTTGAAATTGATGGATCAATTTGGAAAGGATTTTCAATCTAGGCTTATTGGAATAGTTTCCTCTCTATCTGTGTTATCTGTGCATGTAGGTTGCCTACGTGCCTAAAGAAGTTAAGAATAACATACTAAATTTTGCTTTTTTCTTGATTTATGGCTAAAAGCATATAATCCTAAATAACTGGCACAATCGGCAAGCCAAAAGCGAATATCTTTTCTCCCAAAAATCAATTCCCCCAAGTTCAAAGCTGAAGAAATACTCGTCTATCTGCTCCTTTGACAGCTGCATTTTTGGCGCGCAGATTCAGACCTCTTTTCAAGACCGCATTTCCTCTTTTGTCAAGGCAGAGCAATATATTTTGTGCATTTCTCAACGGTTCTGCTGCTACAAACGTACTGAAGCTGCTGTTTGCCATAAAATCGTATCATTCAGAAAATTTATTAACTTATCCAAGACCAGTCCGAGGCCAGACTTAAAAAGAAAAAATTACCTTTCTGGAAAGAAGTATGACTTATTTGGTTGCGATTAAGTCGGCACAGTCAGTGGTCAGTTCTTTCAGAAAATCTTGTTGGCCGTGCACCTATTAAGGATAACCGATTATATCTTGTTTCCATTCCCATTTGCTTTGCTGCTTAATCCTAATCGGTGCATTTATCAGAATATTGCTTTTGTGTAAGCAGCTGCAAGACATTTCAAAATAACTAAGATTCACATAAGCTTGAAATTCATCAAAATCAGCGTTATAAGGGAAAAAATGGGCTACAATTGTCAAGACCCGAGCTTTGGCTACGGCGGCTACCCATACCCAGCATATCCATACTCCACTGCCTTTCATCCATCGCATCCGCCATTTGTTGCTCAGGTTTCACAAAAGCTTCTCATTGTTCTTCCCATTAGCCAGAAATTGTCCTTCCAGCATCCTGCTTCAACTCCGAACAGGAGACGAAAGTTGGCCCGTCGCCAGCTGCCTCTTCCACCTTCCCCATCACCATCTACCTTTTCACAGGTTGCCCTTTTTTCTTTTTTCTCCTCTCCTCCCGCCTCGCAATCCTCCTTTCCAGGCTTCCACCTCTTCTCCAGCTTCTAAGCCTTCGGAGAAATTAGCCTCTCTACAAACTACATCCAAGAGTAAGGCCTGCGAATTTTTGTCTCGCCCCGCTTTACCTCAAAGCTGTCAGCAGAAGCCTCAGAAGGAGCAAAGATGGCGCCTGTCGGTCTGTCCAGCGATGAGGACGAGGAGATGGATGCTCACTTCTCCGCCTCCCCAGCCCATAAGAAACGGATGGCTGCTCCAGCCTCGGGTCCCTGCTTTTGTCTGCAGATTCGACAATATAAACTTGGAATAGTTCCAGAGGTCGAATCGGAGTCTGAAGATGAAGGTGGAGAGAACAAAGCGGATGAGATGGGAGATGAGGCAAAGGGAAGGAAGAAAGAGCCTTGCAAGCTTTGTGGCCGCCTTCTTGGCATCCATACTGCACACCGCATCGGCCATGTCGTCACCAGGCACCTCAAGAAGAACGCTATTGCCTGCCATTGGTGCGATTTCACTGAGCCCTGGTACCCGAGCTACATCAAGAGGCACAACCTCATCTACCACGAGGACGAGGTCTTTTATTTTTCCATTTCTTCGCTGCCACACCGCTTTCTCACACCAGTCTTTCAGGATCCGGAAAACTTCAAAAACCTGCGATCTGAGCTGGAAGAAGAGGTGGAGGCGGGGATGCAAAAGTGCTTCGGGGTGGGGATGCCGAGTAAGAAGAGGCCAAAGGAGAAGAAGCGAGCCCTTTCGCTTCGTCCAACCTGCTCCCTCTGCGGCAAGAAAAACCCGAAAAACGGGGGAAGAGACGCCCGCCTCCTCCACTGCATCAGCCAGCACAAAGATCGTCTACCGTTCCATTCCCTTTTCCTTACAAACCAAAAGCATTGAATCAAAGCACAACCTTTCTTCCAGCCCCGGTCTGGAATGCAAGAGGTGCGCACTGGCCTTGAGAACAAAGCCGGATTTGCAGCAACACTTTGCGTTCAAGCACCCTGGTTCAGAGGTATGGAATTCATAATCACCCAGGCGACCTTGTTGCATGAAACTCTGCCATCAGGTGGAAATGATCGATCGACGAATGGACCAAAAGCTGAGTTTACATGACCAGTACTTCCTGGCCTGAAATTTGCACGCCATTTTCACGATTTCTCGACCGTATTTTGACCATTTTCACTGGAGCGGATGCATCGAAAAAGCTGCCAAATTTTAGTACGCATATTTAACTTTTTTCAATGCTTCAATAATGTTGTTATGCTTCATTAAAGTTTGAATTCTTCAATTGAATAACGGCGTTAATTTGGCTTTTGTCATGGCACCAATTTATGCCAAATGATAAAGGTTTAGTACCCCATAGCTGACAAGGAGATAATACAATGAAATTCGAATACTTCCAAAAAATCAGTAGTGCCAGTCTTATTTTCAATTTAATTCACATCACGCAACATCAGATCACGAGGTAGAGCTCACCAATCGCCGAATCACCAAAGAGCGCAAGACATTTGAGGCCTTGGCAAAGCCCTAGTAGGAAACTATGAGCCGGGAATTTGCGAGGGGATTAATGAGGGAATGAGTTTGAGCGACGTCCAGCTATTAGCCACCGGATGCTTTCGGGTCACCCGATTCCTAATTCTGTATGGTAGATTCCCAGATGCTAAGCTCTGGGCTGAGGATGCAGACTGAGGAAAAACTTCTTGAAATTTTTAAAACTAGTTGCTACTTTAAATAACTGACGTGAATTGGCTAAACAACTTTAGCTAAATTTATGTCCTAAATTTGAACCTCACGTGAAATTTACGCTGAACTTATTTCCCAACTTCATCCGAAAGAAAATATTTTTGGGAATTGTTAAAACCTCAAGTTAGCAAAGCCCTGCAGGTCTAGGGCAGAAATGAACCAAAAAATTGAACAAAGAAAGAAGAAAACCGAATGCCACGAGGCGAAGGACCGCCTAGTATGGTTGGCGGTTGGCCTTGCGAATGTCGAAGACAAGGCGGTTTGTAGTCAGGAGACACATTTTCGTAGGTGAATACAGATTTAGCGATTATGTATCCTCCAAAATATTTTCTGCTGTGAATCAGTCGCTTGCGAGAACGAGCTGACCAAAAACGTTCAGCAATGAACGTTGTTCAGCAAGCCCAGTAAGCAAGCGTTCAGCAATGAGCATGTGCACAAAAGACCTCTTCAGACACAAAAGCGCGTCTAGAACCTATGGACTTGGCAATGTAGGTGCGCATCTGTTACCTGGTCTGCTTATGTTTCAGAAAATTATCTAACTCAACTCGAATTCATTAACTATTTTTCCTAACATAACTGCCAAGTTATGTTTGCTCTGCACCAGCTCTAGGAGAATGGGGGTGGTGACCGTTGAGGTGGCGGAAGAAAATTTTCCTCTGATTCGGTTGCATAATCCTCACAATGTAGTTCCCTCTGCCCCCTTCAATTAAAACGAATATTAAGTAGGCAATAATTGTCCTCAAATCTGCCAGAGGGTTCCTGGCACTGCCTTTAGGGAGGATGAAAAATGCAGGCAAAGGAGTGAGTAAGAAATGGGCCAACTGATAGTTATGAGACAAGTCGGAGATGCATCCAAGAAGCCGGTCTAGGGGGTTGGTAGCTGGTGAGTGCGCGCCTTGGCGCTAACGAGGAGGCCGTCGAGGAAAAGCTGGGCCTGCTCCATGCCGATGGTGAACACATCGCAGAAGCGTCCTCTGGCCGTCTCCAGAGAGTAATTTGCAATTACAGCTGACAATTACTTCTAGATTATTGGGTTGGATGCAAACAGTAATGTTGCGCCGTTTCATCTGTCAGCAAATAGTCTGCTAGTTCTCAATTCTATAGCAAAATCTGATCAGCCCTGGAATCACTAATCACTATTTTCAAAATTTGAGAGACAGAGGCTGACCGCTTAAGGTCTATAGGATGGTAGGCCGGTAATCTGTTGGCCTCCTTCTGGTCTAAGTGGTAAAGTGAGAGCTTTGGTAGAGCAGTATGGCGTTGTCCGGCTCCGTTCGGAAGCCAAAGGTCAGGCTTCCGTCCCCAGCCAGGGTTAAACACTAAAGTCCGCTTGGCACTCCATGGCCGCCCGCCTCCCTTGAGAAGGGCACCACCCACTCCAGGGTTTGCTAGTTGCTCCTCCGCCAGATTGGCTATTACTTGGCCTGCTGATGTTTTGAGTAATGTTTATGCAAATATGCGTAGAGAGCAAAGTAATACTTGTGAAGTAAACACTGCAATTTAGAATACAAACTAAATATTTCTATGCTTTCTCTCTTGATAAACTAAAGACGGTGTAGCTCATCAATGTCAAACTAAACACATGGCTTCAGAAAATCCGCGCCGCAAAGAATCCAGCAAAAATAGGAGGACTGTGCCGCTGTGGATAGTCCGCTTCAGAGAGTGCGAAAACCTGCGCTACAACGCCACCTTTGGCAACCCCCAGTCGCTGCTGTGCTGGGCTTCATGGAGTGCTTTGCGACCGGCATTGGCCGAGCCTTCGACAGCAGCAACCTTGGTACCGCCTACGTCAAAACATGGAGGTGTATTTAATATTTCTATGCTTTCTCTCTTGATAAACTAAAGACGGTGTAGCTCATCAATGTCAAACTAAACACATGGCTTCAGAAAATCCGCGCCGCAAAGAATCCAGCAAAAATAGGAGGACTGTGCCGCTGTGGATAGTCCGCTTCAGAGAGTGCGAAAACCTGCGCTACAACGCCACCTTTGGCAACCCCCAGTCGCTGCTGTGCTGGGCTTCATGGAGTGCTTTGCGACCGGCATTGGCCGAGCCTTCGACAGCAGCAACCTTGGTACCGCCTACGTCAAAACATGGAGGTGTATTTAATATTTCTATGCTTTCTCTCTTGATAAACTAAAGACGGTGTAGCTCATCAATGTCAAACTAAACACATGGCTTCAGAAAATCCGCGCCGCAAAGAATCCAGCAAAAATAGGAGGACTGTGCCGCTGTGGATAGTCCGCTTCAGAGAGTGCGAAAACCTGCGCTACAACGCCACCTTTGGCAACCCCCAGTCGCTGCTGTGCTGGGCTTCATGGAGTGCTTTGCGACCGGCATTGGCCGAGCCTTCGACAGCAGCAACCTTGGTACCGCCTACGTCAAAACATGGAGGTGTATTTAATATTTCTATGCTTTCTCTCTTGATAAACTAAAGACGGTGTAGCTCATCAATGTCAAACTAAACACATGGCTTCAGAAAATCCGCGCCGCAAAGAATCCAGCAAAAATAGGAGGACTGTGCCGCTGTGGATAGTCCGCTTCAGAGAGTGCGAAAACCTGCGCTACAACGCCACCTTTGGCAACCCCCAGTCGCTGCTGTGCTGGGCTTCATGGAGTGCTTTGCGACCGGCATTGGCCGAGCCTTCGACAGCAGCAACCTTGGTACCGCCTACGTCAAAACATGGAGGTGTATTTAATATTTCTATGCTTTCTCTCTTGATAAACTAAAGACGGTGTAGCTCATCAATGTCAAACTAAACACATGGCTTCAGAAAATCCGCGCCGCAAAGAATCCAGCAAAAATAGGAGGACTGTGCCGCTGTGGATAGTCCGCTTCAGAGAGTGCGAAAACCTGCGCTACAACGCCACCTTTGGCAACCCCCAGTCGCTGCTGTGCTGGGCTTCATGGAGTGCTTTGCGACCGGCATTGGCCGAGCCTTCGACAGCAGCAACCTTGGTACCGCCTACGTCAAAACATGGAGGTGTATTTAATATTTCTATGCTTTCTCTCTTGATAAACTAAAGACGGTGTAGCTCATCAATGTCAAACTAAACACATGGCTTCAGAAAATCCGCGCCGCAAAGAATCCAGCAAAAATAGGAGGACTGTGCCGCTGTGGATAGTCCGCTTCAGAGAGTGCGAAAACCTGCGCTACAACGCCACCTTTGGCAACCCCCAGTCGCTGCTGTGCTGGGCTTCATGGAGTGCTTTGCGACCGGCATTGGCCGAGCCTTCGACAGCAGCAACCTTGGTACCGCCTACGTCAAAACATGGAGGTGTATTTAATATTTCTATGCTTTCTCTCTTGATAAACTAAAGACGGTGTAGCTCATCAATGTCAAACTAAACACATGGCTTCAGAAAATCCGCGCCGCAAAGAATCCAGCAAAAATAGGAGGACTGTGCCGCTGTGGATAGTCCGCTTCAGAGAGTGCGAAAACCTGCGCTACAACGCCACCTTTGGCAACCCCCAGTCGCTGCTGTGCTGGGCTTCATGGAGTGCTTTGCGACCGGCATTGGCCGAGCCTTCGACAGCAGCAACCTTGGTACCGCCTACGTCAAAACATGGAGGTGTATTTAATATTTCTATGCTTTCTCTCTTGATAAACTAAAGACGGTGTAGCTCATCAATGTCAAACTAAACACATGGCTTCAGAAAATCCGCGCCGCAAAGAATCCAGCAAAAATAGGAGGACTGTGCCGCTGTGGATAGTCCGCTTCAGAGAGTGCGAAAACCTGCGCTACAACGCCACCTTTGGCAACCCCCAGTCGCTGCTGTGCTGGGCTTCATGGAGTGCTTTGCGACCGGCATTGGCCGAGCCTTCGACAGCAGCAACCTTGGTACCGCCTACGTCAAAACATGGAGGTGTATTTAATATTTCTATGCTTTCTCTCTTGATAAACTAAAGACGGTGTAGCTCATCAATGTCAAACTAAACACATGGCTTCAGAAAATCCGCGCCGCAAAGAATCCAGCAAAAATAGGAGGACTGTGCCGCTGTGGATAGTCCGCTTCAGAGAGTGCGAAAACCTGCGCTACAACGCCACCTTTGGCAACCCCCAGTCGCTGCTGTGCTGGGCTTCATGGAGTGCTTTGCGACCGGCATTGGCCGAGCCTTCGACAGCAGCAACCTTGGTACCGCCTACGTCAAAACATGGAGGTGTATTTAATATTTCTATGCTTTCTCTCTTGATAAACTAAAGACGGTGTAGCTCATCAATGTCAAACTAAACACATGGCTTCAGAAAATCCGCGCCGCAAAGAATCCAGCAAAAATAGGAGGACTGTGCCGCTGTGGATAGTCCGCTTCAGAGAGTGCGAAAACCTGCGCTACAACGCCACCTTTGGCAACCCCCAGTCGCTGCTGTGCTGGGCTTCATGGAGTGCTTTGCGACCGGCATTGGCCGAGCCTTCGACAGCAGCAACCTTGGTACCGCCTACGTCAAAACATGGAGGTGTATTTAATATTTCTATGCTTTCTCTCTTGATAAACTAAAGACGGTGTAGCTCATCAATGTCAAACTAAACACATGGCTTCAGAAAATCCGCGCCGCAAAGAATCCAGCAAAAATAGGAGGACTGTGCCGCTGTGGATAGTCCGCTTCAGAGAGTGCGAAAACCTGCGCTACAACGCCACCTTTGGCAACCCCCAGTCGCTGCTGTGCTGGGCTTCATGGAGTGCTTTGCGACCGGCATTGGCCGAGCCTTCGACAGCAGCAACCTTGGTACCGCCTACGTCAAAACATGGAGGTGTATTTAATATTTCTATGCTTTCTCTCTTGATAAACTAAAGACGGTGTAGCTCATCAATGTCAAACTAAACACATGGCTTCAGAAAATCCGCGCCGCAAAGAATCCAGCAAAAATAGGAGGACTGTGCCGCTGTGGATAGTCCGCTTCAGAGAGTGCGAAAACCTGCGCTACAACGCCACCTTTGGCAACCCCCAGTCGCTGCTGTGCTGGGCTTCATGGAGTGCTTTGCGACCGGCATTGGCCGAGCCTTCGACAGCAGCAACCTTGGTACCGCCTACGTCAAAACATGGAGGTGTATTTAATATTTCTATGCTTTCTCTCTTGATAAACTAAAGACGGTGTAGCTCATCAATGTCAAACTAAACACATGGCTTCAGAAAATCCGCGCCGCAAAGAATCCAGCAAAAATAGGAGGACTGTGCCGCTGTGGATAGTCCGCTTCAGAGAGTGCGAAAACCTGCGCTACAACGCCACCTTTGGCAACCCCCAGTCGCTGCTGTGCTGGGCTTCATGGAGTGCTTTGCGACCGGCATTGGCCGAGCCTTCGACAGCAGCAACCTTGGTACCGCCTACGTCAAAACATGGAGGTGTATTTAATATTTCTATGCTTTCTCTCTTGATAAACTAAAGACGGTGTAGCTCATCAATGTCAAACTAAACACATGGCTTCAGAAAATCCGCGCCGCAAAGAATCCAGCAAAAATAGGAGGACTGTGCCGCTGTGGATAGTCCGCTTCAGAGAGTGCGAAAACCTGCGCTACAACGCCACCTTTGGCAACCCCCAGTCGCTGCTGTGCTGGGCTTCATGGAGTGCTTTGCGACCGGCATTGGCCGAGCCTTCGACAGCAGCAACCTTGGTACCGCCTACGTCAAAACATGGAGGTGTATTTAATATTTCTATGCTTTCTCTCTTGATAAACTAAAGACGGTGTAGCTCATCAATGTCAAACTAAACACATGGCTTCAGAAAATCCGCGCCGCAAAGAATCCAGCAAAAATAGGAGGACTGTGCCGCTGTGGATAGTCCGCTTCAGAGAGTGCGAAAACCTGCGCTACAACGCCACCTTTGGCAACCCCCAGTCGCTGCTGTGCTGGGCTTCATGGAGTGCTTTGCGACCGGCATTGGCCGAGCCTTCGACAGCAGCAACCTTGGTACCGCCTACGTCAAAACATGGAGGTGTATTTAATATTTCTATGCTTTCTCTCTTGATAAACTAAAGACGGTGTAGCTCATCAATGTCAAACTAAACACATGGCTTCAGAAAATCCGCGCCGCAAAGAATCCAGCAAAAATAGGAGGACTGTGCCGCTGTGGATAGTCCGCTTCAGAGAGTGCGAAAACCTGCGCTACAACGCCACCTTTGGCAACCCCCAGTCGCTGCTGTGCTGGGCTTCATGGAGTGCTTTGCGACCGGCATTGGCCGAGCCTTCGACAGCAGCAACCTTGGTACCGCCTACGTCAAAACATGGAGGTGTATTTAATATTTCTATGCTTTCTCTCTTGATAAACTAAAGACGGTGTAGCTCATCAATGTCAAACTAAACACATGGCTTCAGAAAATCCGCGCCGCAAAGAATCCAGCAAAAATAGGAGGACTGTGCCGCTGTGGATAGTCCGCTTCAGAGAGTGCGAAAACCTGCGCTACAACGCCACCTTTGGCAACCCCCAGTCGCTGCTGTGCTGGGCTTCATGGAGTGCTTTGCGACCGGCATTGGCCGAGCCTTCGACAGCAGCAACCTTGGTACCGCCTACGTCAAAACATGGAGGTGTATTTAATATTTCTATGCTTTCTCTCTTGATAAACTAAAGACGGTGTAGCTCATCAATGTCAAACTAAACACATGGCTTCAGAAAATCCGCGCCGCAAAGAATCCAGCAAAAATAGGAGGACTGTGCCGCTGTGGATAGTCCGCTTCAGAGAGTGCGAAAACCTGCGCTACAACGCCACCTTTGGCAACCCCCAGTCGCTGCTGTGCTGGGCTTCATGGAGTGCTTTGCGACCGGCATTGGCCGAGCCTTCGACAGCAGCAACCTTGGTACCGCCTACGTCAAAACATGGAGGTGTATTTAATATTTCTATGCTTTCTCTCTTGATAAACTAAAGACGGTGTAGCTCATCAATGTCAAACTAAACACATGGCTTCAGAAAATCCGCGCCGCAAAGAATCCAGCAAAAATAGGAGGACTGTGCCGCTGTGGATAGTCCGCTTCAGAGAGTGCGAAAACCTGCGCTACAACGCCACCTTTGGCAACCCCCAGTCGCTGCTGTGCTGGGCTTCATGGAGTGCTTTGCGACCGGCATTGGCCGAGCCTTCGACAGCAGCAACCTTGGTACCGCCTACGTCAAAACATGGAGGTGTATTTAATATTTCTATGCTTTCTCTCTTGATAAACTAAAGACGGTGTAGCTCATCAATGTCAAACTAAACACATGGCTTCAGAAAATCCGCGCCGCAAAGAATCCAGCAAAAATAGGAGGACTGTGCCGCTGTGGATAGTCCGCTTCAGAGAGTGCGAAAACCTGCGCTACAACGCCACCTTTGGCAACCCCCAGTCGCTGCTGTGCTGGGCTTCATGGAGTGCTTTGCGACCGGCATTGGCCGAGCCTTCGACAGCAGCAACCTTGGTACCGCCTACGTCAAAACATGGAGGTGTATTTAATATTTCTATGCTTTCTCTCTTGATAAACTAAAGACGGTGTAGCTCATCAATGTCAAACTAAACACATGGCTTCAGAAAATCCGCGCCGCAAAGAATCCAGCAAAAATAGGAGGACTGTGCCGCTGTGGATAGTCCGCTTCAGAGAGTGCGAAAACCTGCGCTACAACGCCACCTTTGGCAACCCCCAGTCGCTGCTGTGCTGGGCTTCATGGAGTGCTTTGCGACCGGCATTGGCCGAGCCTTCGACAGCAGCAACCTTGGTACCGCCTACGTCAAAACATGGAGGTGTATTTAATATTTCTATGCTTTCTCTCTTGATAAACTAAAGACGGTGTAGCTCATCAATGTCAAACTAAACACATGGCTTCAGAAAATCCGCGCCGCAAAGAATCCAGCAAAAATAGGAGGACTGTGCCGCTGTGGATAGTCCGCTTCAGAGAGTGCGAAAACCTGCGCTACAACGCCACCTTTGGCAACCCCCAGTCGCTGCTGTGCTGGGCTTCATGGAGTGCTTTGCGACCGGCATTGGCCGAGCCTTCGACAGCAGCAACCTTGGTACCGCCTACGTCAAAACATGGAGGTGTATTTAATATTTCTATGCTTTCTCTCTTGATAAACTAAAGACGGTGTAGCTCATCAATGTCAAACTAAACACATGGCTTCAGAAAATCCGCGCCGCAAAGAATCCAGCAAAAATAGGAGGACTGTGCCGCTGTGGATAGTCCGCTTCAGAGAGTGCGAAAACCTGCGCTACAACGCCACCTTTGGCAACCCCCAGTCGCTGCTGTGCTGGGCTTCATGGAGTGCTTTGCGACCGGCATTGGCCGAGCCTTCGACAGCAGCAACCTTGGTACCGCCTACGTCAAAACATGGAGGTGTATTTAATATTTCTATGCTTTCTCTCTTGATAAACTAAAGACGGTGTAGCTCATCAATGTCAAACTAAACACATGGCTTCAGAAAATCCGCGCCGCAAAGAATCCAGCAAAAATAGGAGGACTGTGCCGCTGTGGATAGTCCGCTTCAGAGAGTGCGAAAACCTGCGCTACAACGCCACCTTTGGCAACCCCCAGTCGCTGCTGTGCTGGGCTTCATGGAGTGCTTTGCGACCGGCATTGGCCGAGCCTTCGACAGCAGCAACCTTGGTACCGCCTACGTCAAAACATGGAGGTGTATTTAATATTTCTATGCTTTCTCTCTTGATAAACTAAAGACGGTGTAGCTCATCAATGTCAAACTAAACACATGGCTTCAGAAAATCCGCGCCGCAAAGAATCCAGCAAAAATAGGAGGACTGTGCCGCTGTGGATAGTCCGCTTCAGAGAGTGCGAAAACCTGCGCTACAACGCCACCTTTGGCAACCCCCAGTCGCTGCTGTGCTGGGCTTCATGGAGTGCTTTGCGACCGGCATTGGCCGAGCCTTCGACAGCAGCAACCTTGGTACCGCCTACGTCAAAACATGGAGGTGTATTTAATATTTCTATGCTTTCTCTCTTGATAAACTAAAGACGGTGTAGCTCATCAATGTCAAACTAAACACATGGCTTCAGAAAATCCGCGCCGCAAAGAATCCAGCAAAAATAGGAGGACTGTGCCGCTGTGGATAGTCCGCTTCAGAGAGTGCGAAAACCTGCGCTACAACGCCACCTTTGGCAACCCCCAGTCGCTGCTGTGCTGGGCTTCATGGAGTGCTTTGCGACCGGCATTGGCCGAGCCTTCGACAGCAGCAACCTTGGTACCGCCTACGTCAAAACATGGAGGTGTATTTAATATTATTATAAATGGAGGGAACGCTTTATAACGTGGGAACGGGGGCCATGATTCTAATAACCAAAAGTTATAACACAGGAGCCGAAAATGCCTTTTTATTAACAGCTGCCGTGGGGCGTAGGAAGCACGTAGGAAGACGTTCTTGGGCTTAAAAAAATGCAAAGAACTTGATTTATTCAGATCAATTATTAGTTTTTGTGACTTTATGATCTTTTTTCAAGTTATTCTCTGAAAACTGGGACTGCATTTTAGGTTTTCCGATTTTAAGGCTCATCGACAAACCAGAAACTAATGTTTCATTGCTATTTATGTTTAAAAAGGGTCAGAAACCAATTTAATTTAGCATATTGGTTTTTTATTGTAATCCCTTGATAGTGTTTGCTCATGGAGGAAGATTGTTTTATGATCATTTATAATATGGAGGGAAAAGCATTATAACATTACGACGGGGGCTATTATGGAGGTTGAAAAGGTGACCTCAGAAAACAACGCCATTCTTGTCCAGTTTAAGGTTTTTCCAAGCGGTTTTCTCTGAAGATAGTCCAAAGAGCACGGCCAACTACCAAAAAAACATACAGCCTCATGGAGCCACAAGAAAAAAACTTTTTCTGTGTGTCCCCGGCCTGGACTATTCTTCTCACCTACATTTGGAAAAAGGCGAAAATATTTTGTTGTCGTTTTTTCATCTTATTATGTTTATTGGATAGAGCTATCATTGATGCATCTGGGATAGCAATTCGTTTTTCCTAAATAGGAAGATTGAATGAGTTATGGTCTGTTGAAAAGGGTCAAAATGCAGGTAAATTCGAATTATCTTTTAATATAATACGAATTATATTCTACTCAATCGTATAATGTTTCTGTTAATTGGTAGGTCCCTCTGTTCAATATTATCATAAATTAGGCAACCTGCATAATAGACTTTTGGTGTATAAGTGGCTTGCTTTTCCATACTTGTTAAAGGACCTCGTTCCTAATACTTGGTTTGCTCCATTAGGAGTTGGTAATGTTCTATCTCGATGTTTCAAATGTGCGCTCAGCATAGGTTTGTCATGATTTGATTTTTATTTCCCTTCGTTTTGTTGCCCAAGCCATTGACGAATGACCATTTAACCGTTGCTTCAATACTACGAAAATCTACTCACTTTAGTGATGTTGCAACACATTGGTTGGGTCAGCTGGTTCTGGGCTTATAATACAGGGCTAATTGGAATCCTGGATTAATGCACATCAGAATACAGAGCTTCTCCTCGTGTTCTGTCTATCTTGATGGTCAAAACCTCCTTGACATCCTCGCATGCCATTCCAGTTTCTTCTGGCACTGATTATGTTTATCGAGGTTTGCCGTCATGGATCAACTTGCCAAACTGTATTATCGATTTATTAAACTGTTGAAACATCAGAAATTTGAGTAACCTCAGCCATGCCGCTTCAGTTGGGTAGCAGGAACAATGACGGCAGAGATGTGGCTATATCGCAGAACCCAATATTGGTGAACGCGAGTTGGGATCCTGTTCAACTTCACGGCCAGCTTCGGGGCCGGCTCTTGTGTCCAACCCCAGCTGGCCTGTCGCAGTCTGGTGAAATCCTGTATTCGCAAGCTTGAGCTCCTCTGGCCTATTCCAGAGCAATTGCCAGGCCAACCCCTTCAGCCCATGCTTCCGCAGCAACTATCATCCCAGGTGCCCAGCTTATGTTGTCTCTAGAAGTTCGAAAAGAGGTCAAAGAGAGAAAACAATATTGCCTTGGAATGGTGATGTCTCAAAGAACGCATGGGATGAACTGGCTGATTGGTTAAAGCTTATTCCATTCATTCCATTAACATCAAGCGATGAAGCAATTATATCTGGTACCATCGGCAGGCCAAATGTGAATCTCTTTTCTCCAAAAAAGTCGATTAGCCTGAGTTTAAAGTCAAGGAAATACATTTTATACTAATGGAATCTGCTGCTTGGACAGTTGCATTTTGTTTTTGGCGCGCAGTTCAATGTCTCTTTCCATGCGCGCCCAAAAACAAAATGCAGATGACGCAGCAGATTCCATTAGTATAAAATGTATTTCCTTGACTTTAAACTCAGGCTAATCGACTTTTTTGGAGAAAAGAGATTCACATTTGGCCTGCCGATGGTACCAGATATTTCTTCCACTTTTAATATAGTATAAAATGTATAAATAAAAATTTTATGTTGCTGGTTGTATATTAAGATAATATTGGATAAAAAAATATATAATAGATTAAAAAACTTATTTTAAAAATATAACAAAAAGAAAAGATTTGAAAATCACAAATACATTGCAAATTTATTGGCAAACTAACATATTTTTGTGCAATTTTCATGATATATACTTACGGCAATGGATTTTTGCGCGGCCGAAGGCCGCCTGCCGCGGAGGGCAGGGCAGTCAGAGCTCCGGAGGCTGGAGGGCATGGGTGCGGAGGCCCCGGAGCGTAGCCTAGCATGCGAAGCATGCTAGGCGAAGCGTAGGGGCCGTAGCACCCGTGCCCGGAGGCCGGAGGAGCTCTGGCGCCCTGCCCGAAGCGGCGGGCGGCCAAGGCCAGCTTAAGCAGTTACCCCATTTTTGCGTCCGTCTGTCCGCATATATATATATATATATATATATATATATTTGTCTGTTCCAGTCCCATACTCCACGGTTTTTCAACGAAATTGGCTAATTTTTTGCATGAAGGTCCGCCTGGGTGGTATCTCCAGGCCATTTTTGGCGCTTGGCGTAATTTTTTGAATTTCGCCCAAAACTCAATTTTTTGATGTTTCAAAGCACTAAAAATCGTAAATCACTGGGTTTTCCATGAAATTAGCTGAAATTTTGCATGATAGTCCGCCTTGGTGATACTTTGGCACGATAATTAGGTCTTGGCGTAATTTTTTGATTTTCACCCAAAACTCAATTTTTGATGTTTCAAAATACGAAAAATCGTAAATCACTGGTTTTTTAATGAAATTTGTTGATTTTTGGCAGGTACGTCCGTCAAATTAATATCTTGAAGCTGGCAAGACGAAATTTTGAAATATTTATTATTTATTGATTTATAGTCAAAAACCCAAAATCTTGATGTTTCAAAAATTGAACATGCATAGTTCCATGGTTTTTCAATGAAATTAGCTGATTTTTGGTATGTACGTCCTTGAAAGTAATATCTTAAACCTGGCAAAAGGAATTTTTGAAATAATTAGTATTTCTCGATTTATAGTCTAAAAGCCAAAATCGTGATGTTTCAAAAATCGAAACATGTATAATTCATGGTTTTTCACTGAAATCTGTTGAATTTTGGCATGCATTTTTATTTAGGTGGTGTCTTGAGGTGAGGCCGCGCATCTTGGCAACCGCCGAGAAAACCTTGTTGGCAGAAAAGAGCTTTAATTTTGGCCTGCCGATGGCACCAGTTGCTTTCTCAACTTAAATTTCCAAAATAAAAATAGATAAGAAATAAAAAAATCTTATTTAAAGATGTAATGAAAAGAAAACATTCGAAAATATAAAAAACTGCAAATTTTTTGGCATATTAACATATTTTTGTGAAATTTTCATGATATATGATAAGGGCAATCGATTTTTAGGAGAAAAGAGCTTTAATTTAGGCCTGCCGATGGTACTAGTAGTTTTCTTAACTTAAAATTTCCAAAATAAAATTGATTGTCCAATAAGGATTCGAACCTCCAAGTGCCAACCAGCTGTTCAATCGCTTAGACCACTACACCACTTATGCACATGTAGGGAAGCTTAACTGAAAACTTATGAATAAAAATCAATACATAAGGCCCAAGGACCCGGGGGGGTGAGTGGGGGAAGAAATGAATACCTACTATCGTCCATTGAATAGATGCGGAGGAGAAGGAGGAGAAGGAGAAGGAGTTCGGACAAATGGTTTTTTGCATTTTTTATGGGAAAATAAATCGTTTTATGCAAAAGTCAAAAAATAAACTATAGTCAATTCGATGTTTCTCTTTCCAATGCAAAAAGAATCAAAACAAATGGAGCTTTCTGTGACGAATGACAGCCTTATCAAAATTGAGATCTAGCAATAACCCCAAAAACGTACACCTAGGTCGAAAAGAGGGGCTGGGCGCTGACACTTCGCTAACGCTCGCTCGCGCCAGCCCAATTCCGTTTCTAATGGTTGCAGGATCTATATATAACGGCATGCGGGATTGTAATGCGGGATGCATGCGGGATTGTAATAGCTACCTGAAAATCGCTTCTCTAAAAAAAGGAAGAGAATTCCGTCTAGATGGGGGTCGAACCATGATCCAAATGATTCAGGTCAAGCAATCAAACCACTTTACTAGCCTGTTAGGAACAAAAGAGGTCAGAGATCTTATCTTTGAGATGGTATTTTACTGATAATACATCGATTTGCAATAGATTGTCACTTCTCAAATATTCATCATGAATTGTCCCAATTGCCACATTAAGGTAGCCGTGTCTCAACTGCCAATTCATGTGAGTCGATTTCATCTGGGCCGAGAAGCTAGCCAACCTCAGTGGAATTGCACAGACTGCGATTTTGCTACACATCATGCATCTGAAGCCGTTCTTCATTCTATTCTTCTTCAGCATCAGCCCACCAGGCTTCATCTGCCAACCCAAGTCTTGACTAAGCGACTGGATGAGCTGTATTCTTCAAACACTCGACCCAACCCGAATATTCGACCTGATTTCATTGACGCACCTTCAAAAAACGAAAAGCTAGTTTCGGACAGTACGCACTCTGCTGTTTATGTTCAGAAAGATGTAAATAAGCCAGTATGTTCACTAATTGCAATTTCTGATGAGCCCGTCTGTCTTCGATGCTCGAAGCAGCTGCGTTTAGCCAACAGAAACCAGTCAGCTATCCCTCCCTTCAAAACTCTTTTTGTATTTGTTCTTTTCAGCAGGTCGCAAAGAGTGGAGCAGTTAAGCAAGCACATCATATCCTGCTTCGGAATTCAGCCCTTTCAATGTCGAGGATGTGGTTATCACACAACCGCCAGATCCACCATTCTACACCATCAAAAGAAAGTACGAGAATGTAGGTAAGCTAAATTTGCTCAACCAATTTTCGACTAGAATTTGAAATGATATGATTTTAGTGGAGCAGAACTTGCGATTGTGGACAGGGCCACCAATGAGGAAATAGTCCGGAGTGGTTTCTTGGAATGTTACAGCATGCCTGATGTTAAATGGAATGGTTTTTAAGATGATCAAATGTTGTTTACTGAAACGGACTTCATCTTTTGCGTCTTAGTCTATTGTAACTGCTGCAAAAATATATTTTCAAGAAAAATATAGGTCTTAGCCCATAAGGAGGAAGCTTTTATAAGAATTTATGAAATATTAATTATTTCCCGATTTATGGGCACGAATGTTTTGATGTTTCGACATTTCAAACAAACATAAATTCACGATTTTTCAATGAAATCAGGTGAATATTGGCGTTTGTCGTGGGGATACAAAAAAAATTACGAAATATTTTTGTTATTTATTTATAGCCACAAACCCAAAATCTTGATGTTTCAAAATCATGAACAAACAAAACCCCATATTTGCACCGTGTGATTTCTCCAAAATGGAGTCTTTATTTCACAATTGCCACAATTGACTCTCGCCATCGCTTTGCATTCCCTTGTGCGATTTCCTAGCCTTGCTGAAATCCAAAAGAAACCAAGCGAAACTAATGTCGGACTTCACATGCGCTATGTCCTAAGCTTTTATGAGTTCTGTTAGCAAACTAATGTGAGCAAATAAAGTTTTCTCGTTTTATGCTAATACACCAACAAAAAAGTTCGATAACTATAGAGCACACTGAAAATTGATAAAATTTTTCGAAACAACCAAACCTTCACAAGCGGACTCATAATCAAAAGTAATGGAGCATTGTCCAGAAAAAATAGGGTCTATATTTGCACGTCATTTCATCCACGCTCATCTTGGTATTCTGAAAATCCTACCAAAATGGGCTTGCAGTGGCTGCGATTTCAAATCGTTCTCTGCGTATGAAGCAACCTTCCACTGCATAGTTCTGCAGCACAGGCTTCTTCGCATCCAACTGCCTGAAGTTGACATTTCGCCTCCTTCTCCATCGGTGAAAACCCAAAACGACTCATTAGAACCCATACAACTACAGTCATTATCCAATTCACTAAAACTTACAGTCGACGTACACTGTTCTGGTGATGTTTCCAGCAAAGGCGTTTTGCCATCAAGCTATGAGGCTAACGCAAAAAGCTCCGTTGACTTGCCAGAAGCTTCTGCCACTTGCATTCGATGTCAGAAGCAGATCACCATCACCAAAAAGTTGGCGTTTCTGAAAATGACCTAACGAATGTTAAAAATGTAACGTTAGGTACAGGATGAGCAATTTGGAGAACCACGTGATTGCCTGCTTTCGTCTGAAGCCCTTCGCCTGCGCTGCTTGTGGATCCAAATACACCCAAAAAGGAATTGTCACGCGCCACCAGAAAAACCAGACCCAATGCAGGTTTCGCTGCAATGTATACTCGCATCATCAGTGGCGGATATAAGGGGGGATGGAATTCCCCCCCGAAATTTTCAGGAAGGGGGGGGGGGGGGGGGGGAAATTTACCCTTTCAGATGCATATTGTAAAAAAATTTCGCGTGCTTCGCGCGCAGAGGCTAGCTAACTACCATTTCACAAATAGTAGGCCAATTAATTGGGTTTTTGAATCCTAATTTAAAAATGTTTTCGCTACGCGAATAAATTGCAAATTGTGATCAAATTTGTGAACTTTTTAAAAAAATTTTATCCCTTTGTTTGTAATTTACATTGAAAATTTTTGCACGCTTAGCGCATATCTAGAAAGGGATCATTGAAAATTTTTTGAGCCAAATTCCCCCCCCCCCGAATTAAAGTCCTATATCAGCCACTGCGCAAGCGCATCATACATGAGATTTTGTTTATGCAGCGGGGCTGGTGCAGTGCTGGTGAACCAGGCCGAAGACGAAGAAGTTGTTCGCCAAGGATTTCAAAAGTGTTTTGGATTGGATGGATCATTTTGGAGGGTTCTTTCCGTCTAATATTTTCGGAATGGTTTTTGGCATGCTATTCACATGCGGTTGTTTGGCAGGCAGGCTGTCAGTGGTAAAGGAATCTGACTGAAATATATAATGAACATTATTTTACAGTTCTTAAATAAGTCCAAACTTTGAAAACAAATATTTATGGCTGAACGTTACATTATTTGAAATATTTAAAATAAAATGATGAAGATTAAACTGGCGGGTTTTTGCAACTTTTTTGCCCACCTTTGCTGAGCAGAAAAAGTTGCGCAGATGATATGATAGGTAGTCATTACCTTATCAATTTTAAATTTGTTTGATTACTCTTTCTACTGCGATCTGTGGGTATTTAGAGGAAACAAGGGACCTGCAGTAGAAAACTGAAGTTCAGTGAAATCACGTTGAAATATTCCCAAAATGGTTGTCTTCCAAAATGCCTCTTCCCTTGCCCCACACTACTTATGACCGTATCTGTCCGCTGTCAGTTGTCGGAAAAAGCGTCATAGCAAAACAAGAAAAACTTGAAAAAAATCTAAAACTTTTTTTCGATATAAAAAAATGTTTTATTTAATCTTTATGACTTGCTTTTAGATCTGTCGCAAATTCAGCCAAAATGGTGCTCCATACGAAATTGGAACTAGAACTGTAGTGTAAAGCTTATGCAAAACAGTGGTAAACCGTAAACCTTTTGCTTTTGGGCGTAAACGTTTTGGGCAAAATACCTAATATAATCATTTGTTTGCACTCTAAAAACTTTCCCCTGTGCAATTTCGAATGCAATAAACACGTTGGCAAATAGGCACCGGTCAGAGACTAAACCGGTTTCTTTTGCGGCCTAATGACTAACACAAGGCAGCTCTTCAAAGTTGTTTGGCGCAATCAGGAGGATGTGGGAGGTGAGCGTCATTTGGGGCCTTCTTTTGACCCTTGCACCCAGATGCAGCAGCAGCGAATGTGACCGTTTGAATGGCTGCGATTGCGGAGAAGCTCCTCAACTGTCTAACGAATCAGCCACTACGCGTTTGCTCATCATCAACGGCACTCGGTCCCCGCCCAATGCATGGCCCTGGCTCCTCTCCATCCAAGGTTCTGTCCTATTCAAATTCAAACTGCCGCACTTGATGTCCTTCTGAGCCCAAGAAGATCCTATTTTCTTGAGCAAGGGGAACGACTGACTGTTTTATTTCAAAAATTGAGCTGAGAAAGAAGGCGGCCTGATCAATTAGTTTAAAAAATGAACGGAGTGCTAGTTGGGGACGAAGAGAGAGGCTACCAGCATCAGTGCGGTGGAAGCCTTATTCGGATAGCGGACGGACTGGAGGCCTCGGATCTGGCCATCACCGCCCTACACTGCATCCGCGCCTGCCGCGGCGTTGACTGCACTGATACTTTCCAGCAATCCATCATTGTGGCTGGAGAGCACAGGTGGACAGTCAATTTTCAACTTTCAAATTTTCTTTAAAAATAATTTTCAAAATCTCAATTCTAGCATTCTCAATCGAGGCGAAGGCCTGGAAGAGGTGCGGAGAATTGTGGCCTACCGCAAGCTGCCCTGGTTTGTGGGCCTCTTGGGCATCAATCATGGAGACATTGCTGTTTTGAAACTGGACAGGTTTTCTAATTTAAGTTGGATTTTTGCGCGGCCAGCTTAAGCAGTTACCCCATTTTTGCGTCCGTCTTTCCGCATATATCTTATATAATACGCGTGATGCCATTTTTGGGGGTGCCTCGGCGCCCCCTGGATTCTTGACTTATCCTGGCATATGATAGCTCTACGTATCAGTATTGAGAAATTATTTAATAATTTTTGGGGCGCGCTGTGCATGGGTAATGTTGAAAATATGAAAAAATCGAAAACGTGCGCATTTTTGGCATTTTTGGGCTTTTTTTGACTTCAAAACTTCATAGCTCCTTCATTTTTTAACTTTTTTTGTCGGACTTTTTTTTAAATTAAAGCTTCAACAATTCTACTTAAAATCTATTGTTTAATTTTCAACGCTTTCAGTAAAATATTTGGGAAAAAATGGATTGAGTGATGCCAATTTTTCGATTTCTTGCCCATCCAGGAGTCTGATGTTTTTGAGATAAATCAAATAATTCTTCAAGGCAAAGTTAAGTCACCACAAACCCAGTCAATGTTAAATTCGTTGACCTAGAGAGATTGCATGCATCAATTTATTGAGTTCTTAGAGCAGCTTAGACTAAAGATGCTTTTAAAAACGTGGCTCTCTTTTTGTCCTCAAAATTGAGTTTTCAACTGTGAATATATCTTATTATATCATTTTTCTGAAAGGTCAATATGTTTAAGGAAAATTTTAAGGGATGTAATTGGTTGCGTAACTTTAACTTAAGGTGGCCGCGCGAAGCGCGGCCACTAACCCATATTACTAGTATATATATATATGTGTCCCTGTCGCGCTCGTACTCCGTGGTTTTTCAACCAAATTGGCTGATTTTTTGCATGAAGGTCCGTCTGGGTGGTGGCTCGGGACCATTTTTTGCGCTTGACGTAATTTTGCGTTTTTCGCCCAAAACCCAAATTTTTGATGTTTCAAAGTACGAAAATTCATAAATCACTGGTTTTTCAACGAAATTGGCTGATTTTTGGCAGGTACGTCCGTCGAGGTGCTATCTTGAAGCTGGCAAAAGGAATTTCCGAAATATTTGTTATTTCTCAGTTTATGGCCAAAAACCTAAATTCTTGATGTTTCAAAAATTTGAACAGCCATAAATCGATGGGTTTTCGATGAAATCAGTTGAATTTTGGCGTGTACGTCTCTAATGGTGATATATTGAAGTTGATAATAGAATTTTTTGACACATTTATTATTTCTTGATTTTCAGTCAAAAACCTAAAATCTTGATGTTTCAAAAATTCGAACATCCATAAATTACTGGTTTTTCAATAAACTCAGCTTAGATTTGGCAGATACGTTTGCTGCGGCAGTATCTTAAAGCAGTTAAAAGGAATTGCTTAGCTTATTAGGGGGGGGGGCGGGGGAGCGGGGGTGGGGTGTTTTGGTTTTTGTAGGGGGTAGTGGTTTTTGAATTGGGGTTGGGGGGGGGGAGGGGGGGGGGTTTGTTGGTTGGGAAAGGATAGGATTGGTTCGGGGGGGGGGGGGGGGGGGGGGGGGGTGGTGGGTGGGGGTCGGGGGGGGGAGAGATAGATCTGTGATATATTGGGTGGTGGGGTGTTGCGTTTTCTTTTTTTCTTTTTAGTTTTAGCTTTAGCGTGCGTATTATGTGTGAATATATCTATATATATATATGTTTGTGTTTGTGTGTTTTGTCTTTCTTTCGGTATTGCCAATTTCTACTCTCTTTTGCTTTCTCTCTGTTTGTTTTTTTTTGTTGAATAAATAATTTGTTTAGGTATTTTTTTGTGTTTTAGAGGGAGATAAATGAAAACTTTATGCGAGTGGGGGGGGAGGGTGGTGGAGGGGGGGTGATGGAGGCGGGGGGGGGGGGGGGGGGGGGCGGGGGGGGGGGGGAGGGGGGGGGGGGGGGGGGCGCGGGGCCCTGCGCCCCGCGCGGCGCCCACCGCCCCCCCCCCCCCCCCTCCTCCGGGGCTCTCCGCGGGGGCCCCGGGGGCCGCGAGGCGCGCACCCTCCCTCCTTTCCCCCCCTCTTCCCCCTCCTCTCTGGGGGGGGGGGGGGGGGGGGGGGGGGGGGGGGGGGGGGGTGGGGTGGGGGTGGGGGGGTGGGGTTCTTCAATGCGCCCCCCCCCCCCCCTAAGGTTTTTTTTTTGGGGGGGGGTGGGGGGGGGGGGGGGGGGGATAATTTCTTTCATTAAAAAAAAAGGAGGGTTCTTGGAGGGGGGGGGGGGGGGGGGGGGGGGGAGAGGAGAGGGGAGGGAGGGGAAAGGAGAGGGGAGGGGGGGGGGGGGGGGGGGGGGGAAGAGGGGGGGGGGGGGGGGGAGGGGGGGGGGAGGGGGGCGGGGGGGCGGGCCGAGGGAGGGGGGAGGGGGGGGGGAGGGAGGGGGGGGGGGAAGACCAACCATCTGCCAATTTTGGGGGGGGACGCGGAGGGGGGGGGGGGGGGGGGGGGGGGGGGGGGGCCGACAAGAGGGGGGGGGGGGACCAGAGACCTGCTCACTCTCTTCAAGTCTGTCTGGTTCATCGAGGTGGACGTTCGCGGGCGACGCCTTTACTATGGCGACTACAGCACCAAGCAAATCATATTGTGGCGTATCGGAAGCCAGTTTCCGGCCAACCTGTTTAGGCTGCACTGCCCCGCCCCCTCTTCCGGCGACAGGAGGCGGGCGGAAGGGGGATGTGATTCAGTCTGTCTATTTTCCCCAAGATGCCCTAACCTGTTCCGCTCTCCTTCCCGGCTCTTCCGGGCCTCTTCCGGTGACTTACGAAAGAGAATCTCGCTATGTTCCTGCTGTTAACACCACAGCGTTTGGTAAAGCAGAGAGCTCGTTAGCTTATCTGTACTTCGACCGACCACCTCTACAATGCTACTACAACGCCCAGCACCACTTCCGCCAACTTCCGCCACTTCCGGCGACAACTACCGCTTCCGCCACAACTTCCGGCCTTTGGACATCGCCGCCTTCCACCGCCAGCGATCGAGTCCAAAGCCCCAGTCACCGATCTACAGAGCCAGGACAGCGAATCGAGCCCAGCCTGCAAAGCTGCACTTCGCTTCGCTGCCCGACAGGACACCCTGCAGCCCCAGAGCTTCACTCAGCCAGAGCCGGCCCAGTGAACTTCTATGCGACAGCAACTGCGACTACGCTGCATGGAATTGAAAATTGACTTCCAAGTCTCTTTTTCAATATCCGTTCTTCACCAGCAACATCGCAGCGCCGAGTTTCCAGACATCACGCCATCTTTTGGCGGTAAACAGGAAACCCCCGACGCCGAGTTTCCAGCCATCATCCATCACGCCATCTTCGGCGTAAACAGGAAACTCCGACACGTCACACGGCACACTTGCTACCGTAATCTGCTGCCACGAAGGGTCTTGAAGCGAACTGAAAGTTCTCTTCAAAAATAGCATCTACCTTCGATGATTTCATTTATCCTTGCGGATTTTATGAAATCATTGACCGCCGACGATCAAGACAACAATCGACTTCGCTTCAGAGCATTGAAAATTAACTGAAAAGTTTCTTTTCATTGCTGACGTCATCAGCGTCGTCTCCAGAATTTCATCATCCTGAAAAGGATTTTGAATTTCTCTACAGCTGCCAGCTACTAGCATCGATCCGCCTTCGATGCCAGCCTTTGAAATTGGCCGTTGTCAATTATCAAAGATCTTCGCTGCCAGCCACAGTCAACGTCGGCACAGACTCAACTCTGCTTGGGCATCGAAAACTTACTGCAAAGTTGTTTTCATGCTGGCTCTACAAGCATCGTCGATCGCAATTTCATTATCCTTGGACGGATCTTGAAATTGTCTGCAGCCAAGAGCGACCGCGTATTTTCGCTGCCAAAGTTGAAAATTGGCTCCGATCAGTTTTCAACTCCTGGCCTCTGCTGCAACCGAGCCGGCCAACCAGACCAGCTATCCAGCAAGCAACGTCTACGCTGCTAGAGTTTTGGAACCGTCTCTGACCAGTCCAAAACTCCCTGCTACCTGCTGCAATCGCCGGCCAGCCTGTTTATAAATCTTGGCGGATTTATAAACGATCGAGCATCGCTGAAGAAAAGATGGGCCGAACCTCAGAGTCAAAATGCCGTCTTTCAACGTCGCATTATTTACTGATCTTTATGATCATGTAAATTAGAAAAGCAACGGCGAAAGACAAGGAGCAAAGAGACTCATCAACGGCTTTCCTTTTCTACGCGGACGACTATGGGAGCAGACCCAGCTCAGTGGACTGCTTGCACTGCCACTGCTACGGCCTCCCAGTGTTCTGCGTCTTCAGCCTGTTCACCTGCGGCCAGAAGGACCTCTCCATGGACGGCGCCCTCCACAAACACTTCGTCCGCCTCTAATAAGGCGCCTTCGAAGCGTATTCAAGGGACTCGCCCCTCCCTCCTTCTGCCCGCCATGGAAGAAAGCGCCAACTCTGGACAAAGTCCGCCGCTTTCGCTACGGCTTCCTGGAGCACTCCAACTGCGTCCAGATCTTCATGGACTGCAATCAGCGCGGCACGCTGAACGGCATGAACTGCGGCTTCTGCCACTTCCTGCTCTACAGCGGCCACACTGCCTAGCTCTAGGACTCCGTTCCGATCGTCGCCCACTACGGCTTGCTGCCCGTGCTCTGCTCCAGCATCAAGCCGGCCGAGTCCAGCGTCTACGCCTTCTTCAACCCCGGCAACTACATGGCCTTCTTCGTCGCCATGAAGCCCTGCCCCTTGGAAGACGCCTCCAATCAGTTTCTCAGCAAGGCCTCAAACTCACCCCCTCTTCACTGCCCCTAGAGGTCGGTGGTGTACAAGGCCTACGGAAACCTGAGCGGCTTCCACAACCGCTTCTGCAACTTCATGCCCGCGTTCGCCGTCATGCAGTTCGCCCCCTGGAAGACGTCCTCCGCAGATCTTTCAGATCTCCTGCCCTACACCTCCCCTCCCCTCACTCTGCCCAGCAGTAAGAGGTCGGTGGTGTACAAGGCCAACGGCTACCTGGACGGCTTCCTGACTGGCCTCTGCCAGTACGCCGGCGACTGGGCCAACCTCAATCCCATCGCCGCCTTCTAGAATTTGCACTATCTGGGAAGATATGCAAATTCTATCTACGCTTCTTTCGACAGCTCCAAAATGGGCAAGAAAAGTAAACTTAAAGTTTACGCAATTCAAAGAGCCTATTTTGGGGCGGCGTTCTGGAGCGCGGCCGAGCTCCTCCGCCTCAGCTCCGCCTACTCTCTGCCCAGCCACAATGCCTCTTTTGGCTGGCCCAGTGAGAGCAGCTTCTTAGGACTTCAGCTCAGTACGGCGAAGAATGCAAGAAACTACGCTGCTACGCCTTCGCATCTGCTCACTGTCATCCCGAGCTGCGTTCGATTCTATCATCGCAGCTACTGAGCAATTGCTTAGTGTCATCCCGAGCAGCGTCGTCTTCTACCTCTGTCAACCCGAGCAGAAGGACATTGTCATCCCGAGCTGCGTTCTCTTCGCATCTCAGACAGTGACAGTCTTTGCTCTGCGTCATCCCGAGCTGCGGAAAATCATCGCAGACAGACAGAGAGTGACCAGCGTCTGTCATCCCGAGCTGCGTCAAACTTCGCCGATGTCAACCCGAGCAAATTGGCCCTGTCATCCCGAGCTGCGTTCACTTCATCGCAGCTCTACAGCTACAATTTGCTCCGCGTCATCCCGAGCTGAACCAGTCCAAGACACTGTCAACCCGAGCAAACAGTCTCCTGTCATCCCGAGCTGCGTCTTTTCTCTTCGCAGCAACAGTAGAGACAATTTGCTCAGTGTCATCCCGAGCTGCGGCAAGTTGAGATGACTGTCATCCCGAGCTGCGTCATTCAACGCGCCTCTCAGAACAGCCTCAATAAACGTCGCCAGAAGCGAGCAGAAAGTGATACTTTCTGAAACAGATCCTGCCGTGAATTTGGTCGCTGGCTTGAATCGGGCTGTCTTTGACTACAGGCCAGAAGCTGCATTGGTTATATACAACTGAACCTTTGCAGTAATATTTTGCAAAAATGAACCGGTTGAACGATGGGTGGGGCTGTATTTGGCTGCAGAGTATAGACTTGATATGGCTGTTGGTGAAATTGCGGCACTCCCGCATATTGATTGCCCATTGTAAAAGGTAGCGTAAAGCCTTGCCCATACGCCCCAATGGTGTTGTAGCTTGGCATATTGCCACCAAAGGCTCGCATATGCCCCGCTGTTGATATATTGATTGGGGTATTTGCTTGAGGTGTAGGAGGTTGGAATGGAGGTATGGGTGCAGCCTGGGGTATCCCTGGAGTCCCAGGACCCATGGGCGATGGTGCCATGAAAGGATTTGCCGGCGACATAAGTGGATAGTTTGGAGAGAAGTTGAATGGAAATTCGCGAGGAGTCTTAAACATAAAAATTTAGACCCTTTTGACAAAAAGAATTACTAAGCTCGTGGGTCCATTTTAAGCAAATGTGGTCGATGTACACAAGCTGTAGCTGCTGTGAACTTTTTTTTCGCTGTCTCGCTTGGAGTGAGGCGGCTAAAACTTGCGGTAGCCATTAATCGAAGGCCACACCCCTCTCTTCCCCCCGCCTCATTCACTCTATTCACTCTCTTCTATAAAATCTCGCAATCCTGATGGAACCTGAGCCTTGCAAAAATTGGACGACAGAGCTCAATGCTTGCATTTCAAGGCTAGAAAGATGTTGTCGAAATTTCAAAAAAAATATTTGTTTTCAGACCATTGGATCAAATACGTGCGAGTTTGGAGGTTGGTAATTTGGATGACAGGACTGTTCTGCTTGCTACCGTGAGTAAGCTCAACTACCTTGAACTACGATTTCACCATGTTCTTCAAATGGTTCAGGCTCAAAATGTTAGAAATTTTTGTGCATGCATAAATGAGTTGCCATTGCAAATAATTCATCACACTAAATATTTCAGTTACAAATAATGAAATCTGGATTATCTGTTTCCGAGAACGATTCTGAAGAAAGTGAAGCACCGATGGAAAACACTGGTCCTGCTCTGGGGCCTGAGTGTGAGGAGGCTGAAAAATTTACCGACTTGGCGAATGAGGCAGCTGCTGTTCCGAAAAAAAAGCTCAAGATAGAAGATCGTTCAAGCTTAGTCGGGCGGCTGGTTACTATTTTCTTACAACAAATTTGATTGCATAAATTTCTTCTAGGTTCAAATGAGTAAAGGTCCTTACGTTGGAGTTGTTGGGCGAGTTTATATGGTAGGAACAAGAGGTCGATTACATATTAGAGAATGTTGCAACGAGGATGTTTTCAAACCGCTGACAATTCGAACTGGTCCAAAAATGTTAGTTGTGATTGACGAAAGTGATGAAATGAAGTATGGATATGTGTGATACCCTCGCTTTTTTTATTCCAGCCAAACGATATGCAAAAAGTTGTTCAACAGCTTCAATAATCCCGCCTCAGTGAGATCATTGGAAATGGGGCAGAGGTCGTTGGTGGAGAGGGTGTTGGTGTAGAAGCCGGTGAAGGCCCCGTAGCCGGCGTAGTAGGCCAGGGCGGCGTGGAGGGCGTGCTTGCGCTGGGTCCAGATCTTCTCGTTGGCGGCGCTGGTCTCGCAGGGGACCGGGTTGGTGAAGAGGAACTTGGTGCGGCAGTAGGACTCCTGCTTCACCCACGCACCCACCTCCATCTAGTAATCTCATTTGCTCAGAAAATTGTTAGAATGTTGGTGTCTTGAATGATACCAGAAACGTGGCCGCTTCAGCACCGCCGACCTGCTGGCAGCCGATGGACCAGGTCCAGGCGCTGGGGTGCAGGCTTCGTCTGGGCAGGGAGACGATGATGTGTGTGTAGGCCACGAAGCCTTGCGACTGCGCCAGGTCCTGCGGCATTTCTCATGAGAGGCTTAGGTACGGTGAGAAGGGGTCAAGAACATACCTCCTTGGCGCGTGTAATGAGGGCTGGCAGGTGGCCCAGCTCCATGGCCGGGCAGGAGTAGATGGCCCAGCGACCATTGCAGTCGGCGAGGCGGTCGCTGGTCAGGTTGGCCAGGGGAGCGTCTGTCAAAAAGAGGCCTCTGGTGGCACCCTTGGTCTTCTGGGAAATGATGTGGTTTTCGCCCATGAAGGACATGGTGAAGATGGGGAGGCCGGCGATGGATTTGGAAATGACTGGCATGCTGAGGCTCAGAGCGAATGATTTTAGTTTGGAAAATTAGCGAATCTTTTCAATCAGATAAAATCTTAATCTAAATATTTATGTTCACAATTAAATCTGGATTTGTGTAAATAGAGTAGCTATAATTTATTCATTATCGTTTGCGTTTAAAAGTTAGAGAAATTTCTATGAATTCGTTTTGTTAAAATTAAAACGATTCGATATATTAAATTTCTAGTATCATAAATGGACCTGTGACTTTTTGCGAAATTCATGAAAAGACTATTGCGTTAATTAATTGAATGAGAGATAAATGGAACTGTGATATTTTGCGAGAAACTCGTGAAAGGTCTTTTTGAATTAAATGGGTAAAATGGTGTGTCCATTCTGCACCTGAATTCTGGTAACATAAAAGAATAGGTGCTGGGTTTTTTTTGGTGGGGGCGGGCCTCCAGGGGTGTTTGCACCAGCAATTGTGGTAACATAGGAGTGAAGGGGGACCGAGATATAGGTGTTTTCCTTCACATTCTGTTTTCACCTGACTAATTCTGGTAGCTCGGGACACACCTATGTGTTGTGGTTGCGGGAAGGGGAAAGGGAGGACGTGGGCGGTGGTGGCGTGCGCGGTAACCGCGCGTGGGTGGGGTGTGTGGGCTGTGCGCGTTGTGGGCGCGGCCCTCTTGCCCCGGTGTTGTGCGTGGTGTGGGGGTGTTGCGTTGTCCTTGTGGCCGTGTGTCGTGTGGTTGTATTTTTGTGTCTGAGGGGGGGGGGGGGGGGGGGGGGGGTGGGTTGGTGGGTGGGGGGTCTGGTGTGTGGGGAGTGAGACCGCAGGCCTCGCGGGAGAGAAGGTGGGGTTTGTGGGGGTGGGGGTGGGGGGGGGGGCGGTGGTGGGGGGGGGGGTGGGGGGGAGGGGGGGGCAGGGGCGGGGTGGGGGGGAGGCCGCGAGGGGGGGGGGGGGGGGGGTGGGTGGGGGGGAGAGGAAAGGAGGGGGGGGGTGTGGGGGCGGGGGGGGGGTGGGGGGGGTAGGGGGGGGGGTGGCCCCCCCCAGCGCCCGCGGCCGCGCGCGTAGGGGGTGTGGGGGGGTGGGGGGGGGGATGGGTGGGGGGGGGAGAGGGGGGGGGGAGGGGGGGGGGCGGTGGGTGGGGCGGGGGTGGGGGGGGGGGGGGGATGTGGGGGTGGTGCGGGTCCTGTCTGTGGTCATGGGGGGCCCTTTTGTTTGCTTTGTCGCTTTTGGTTGTAGAGGCAAGTGTTTGTCTGGTCGGTGGGGGCCGCGGTTTGCGCTTGTGCGTTTTGTGTGGGGTGTGCCCTTTGGAAAAATCTAGGGATATCTTTGGTGGGGTTTTTTTATAGGAGTGGAGTTTTTCCGTGAATATTTTTTTGGATGAATAATATTTTTGAGAGTTTTACTGGTTTTTATTTTAGAATTAATTTTTTTTGCTTTTTTTTTTTTTTAGACTTTTTTTTTTGATTTGTTTTTTTGAATTTTTATTTTAAAATTCTGAAATGTAGTTCCAAAGATGAGTAATTATTTTTTCCGACTTAACAAGCCAAATCTAGGGGAAAATAAGTCATTTTTCCATTGTTAACCTATGCAAGCTCCTAACGCTGGCCAAAGAAAGGCATCGAAAAAGAGCAGAGAGAAAAAAAGACATTTTGCCATTGTAAACATATGCAAGCTCCTAACGCTGGCCAAAGAAAGGCATCGAAAAAGAGCAATGATGGTCCCACTGAAGTTGGATGCGTAGAGGCTAGGCGGCGGGGCAAGCAAATGTGAGGAGTCAGTGTCGCTTGTGAATGTTGTGAAGGGAGTGTTTGCGATGGCGGGAGCGGGCCTCGGCCCTGGCGCAGGTGTACTCGAAGAAGATGCTGCTGGGAATGAGCGAATAGTCGCGGATGAGCAGCCTCTCGCAGATCCACCAGGAGCTCATCCACAGGAACAGCGGCGTCAGCATCTGCCGTGCCTTGCTTTCTGATTGGGGGCGATTGAGGGAAGGCATAGGATGTACCCTGTGGACGAGGGCGAACCAGGCAGCGCCGGCAAGGGTGCCGATGAGGCTGCCCCAGGCCACCTGGGAAGGCGTGTGATGGCCCAGTTCTACACGGCCGTAGAGAATGAGTCCGGTGAGGCAGAGCAGCCCGGATGCTACTAGCGCCTTCCACCAGCATACCCCACGCTCTCCGCTGGGTGCCAACCTGTGACAGCATTTCTTGTCTCATTTATTGTCTGTTCTAGTTTTTCAGTCTAGCAAAATGCCGCGGCTAAAGTTGAGCATTAATTTTCCAAGCTTTTCCTAAATGGAACTGTTGAGCATGGGTAGGGAGGGTGGAAGGGAAGCGACCTGAGATAGAGGAAGAACAGGGAGTAGGTGCTGAAGAAAGCCATGAACTGGCTGTGCGACGAAGGCCAGCCGAACTGCCCACTGTGCGCCTCAGGATAGCCTCCAAACTTACAGCCTCTACCTATCAAGAAATTGGAATCCACGATTAGACCTGGAGGACGAGGACGCGGCTCCCGAGCCCAGTGCTTCAGCAGGAAATTCAGGCCTTCATTCCCCAGTTGACCCAGCAGAAAGCAGATCTGCAATTTGCCACTCTAGAAGAGGCAATGGGTGATTGGGGATAGATCAAAACGGTGTGCAGATCCCTCCTGAAGAGAATGAGGGTGGCAAAGGCGACTAGGATGACCAGCGGAGCCAGGCTGCTCACTGCCAGCAGGAGACTCAATGCATCGCCTGTACAAGCAGAAGTTGAGGAGAAGTAGGAGATAGGAGGTGATAGTTGCCGTCTCTGTAGGCGACGTGGGTGAGGCTGAAGGACTTCCAGGGCGGGGCCGACTCCATCGCAGGCCGTCGAGGGAGGGGGAGAGGAGGGCCAGCAGAGGAGGCCAAGAGGGAAGGTTGAGATGCGCAGAATCCACGCCCCTGCACCATGTAGTGTCAGTCTAGAGCTGAGGCATACGGTAGCGCTTCCCTTTCACTGTTCCATCGGACATGCACAAGTGCACAACTGCAAGGCACAAGTGGAAGGCAAGCGGAGTGTACTTATCAGAGTAGTTTGCTTCTGGCTTTAGATATTCTTGTTATCGATGAGTTATTTGGATCCTACTTTTTAACAGAGCTGGATATGCGACTTAATTTAACTTAACTTTATTTGGTTTTCTATGCTCTTGTGTTGCTGACCAAAGATTCGTCTTGGATCTAAATAAAGACAGCTCCTAAAGCACTACTAAATGAAACCATAATCCACCAGCAATTCCGCAAACTGAGACCAAAGGAAGGCATGACTAAACCAGCAAAACCAGACAACCCGAAGTGCCGCCAGTGAAACTGCAATTTCCGGACCAAGAGTCTAAGGCAGGCTCAATATGTTCACATAGAGGAGGCAAAAGTGTCCGACGATCTGTCAGACAGAGAGAGACGAAACTAGATACATTTGACACACACGGGGGCTGAGCAGAGAACGGAGGAGAATAGGGGCCTCCTCAGGAAACAAGAGAAGGAGTTGGATCCCCCATAGGCTGCGGCGTGGCCTGGCGTGCCTGGAGGGGCGCAGGGGGCGGCGCTGATTTGGCGCAGTAGATGAGGACGTTGGGGAGGCTGCCGCAGTAGCCGCGCATCAGCTCCCGCCCAGTCTCCGTCGGCTCCGTGAAGGCCATCCGCTTCTGCAAGACGGAGTTTTTCTGCCTTTCTTTAATCACCCTCATCCTGCTCGTCGTGATTAAAGAAAGCAGGAAAAACTCTGCCTCTGCTCCTCTTTCTTCTTAGAAGGCAGGAACGGTGAAGGTGGGGGAGGGAATGGGATTGGGGGAGGAAGTGGGGAGACCTTGGGAACAGCGCCGTTGTGACCGGTGCGGATGCCCTGGCCCCATCGGATGGCGTCCAGCAGATGGCTGGCCACCTCAAAGAGCCAGAGAGGTGGAAGGGGTGGAATGGGAAGGTTGACCAAAACCTTGCGGCGACGATAGGAAGGATGTGTCCAGATACGATGAACGCCGAACTCCACCTTGTAGGCGATCTCCTCGGACACGTAGAGCGAGCTTTCGCTCCAGTTGGAGGCTGGCAAACAAGGCATTTGAAGATAAGAAGGAAAGAGAGCAGGCCAACCGATAGTTGTGTTATGGTCCCCAGTCTCCACGCTCAACTCCGCTGGAATCTCCTCCTCCTGGCAAATCGAAAAGCCCTCGCCCCCAGAAAAGGAGTAGATGGCTAGGTAGCCTACACTGGGCGGCGGTTTGAGGACCCGGCGAGCGCCCGCCTTGATGGGGAAGTCAACAACGGCCAATGCCTGTATCGTTGGCGCTAGTCTGCAATCCATCAAACCATTATTCCCCTTCTTCCCATCAGTTTTAATCGGTCGGCATTTGGAGGGCGAAAGAAAAGGTAACCCCACGGATAGGAATAGATAGACGCTGCGCTTGGGGGCAGCCTTGCCGGGCTTCCAGAGGTCCTGCCCAGCCTCGGGGCTGTAGCCCAGTTCCGAGTTCATCGCCGCCCCCAACTCAATCCACCCGCCTTTGCCTTCCGAACAAAGAGTCAAGGACGCAGGAACCTTGTCAAGACGCTCGCGCAGGCGACGCAGCGTGTTGCTTTCCTTCACCCCGCTCACCTCCTCCTCCTCCTTCACACGCACTGCCTGCAGACAACCTCTGTTCACATCTTCATCCCCAAACGAGGCAAGGGATTGGGGACCTTGCCGGTGGGGAAGTCGTAGACGACATGCAGGGCATGGGCGGACCAGGCTCGGTAGGTGGGCTCGGGGAGGCGGGCGCAGCGGAGATCCAGAGAGCGGGCCAGCGGGGACTTGGCGACCAAGCTTCGCGCATCTTTGGCCTCCTGCAAATGCCCCAGCCTCTTCCCTTTCAGCTCATATTGACTGGGTGTTCAGGTTAAGAGGGCCTTTGTCTCTCTGTAAAATGGTTTCCAGAGAGTCTGGGAATTTCCTTCCATTTCATTTGGAGATTTGGGCATGAAATGGAATGAAATTCCCAGACTCTATAGAAACCATTTTACAGACAAAGACAGGCGTTCCCTCTGAACCGGAACAGCTCTGAAGATACCTGGAACTTGCGCAGGTAGTCGGCATGGAATGCGTCGTGTTTGGCTACATCGTCGCCGTGCCTTGGCTCGTAGAGCATGCCGCAGACGGAGCAGCGCCGCGGGCCGAAGTCCGCCTGCCCGAGGTCCAGGATCTGCTGCAAGCCGTTCTCAGGGATGGAGGGAGGGAGGGATTGGAGGAGACAGGAGGTGACCTGGTTGTCGTCGCTGTCAATGTGCGGGCGCTTGGGGCGCAGGGGGCGCTTGGCCTGTGGCGGGCGGTTCTCATCCGCGCTGCCCGCCTGCTTCCGCTTCCCGGCGAAGATTGGATACACTCGCCCTGGCATTGTATTTGTGGCAATTTGAAGGCGCAGTGCCGAAAATTTACCCACAAAGATTCAGAGTATAGTTTTTGTGGCTGGCTCCTAGAACCCCCCCCCCCCCAAGATATACACCCCCCCCCAAGATATACACCCCCCCCCCCCCCCCAAGAATTACACCCCCCCAAGGCATATATATAAATGGTACCATCGGCAAGCCGAAAGTAAGCTCTTTTCTCCCAAAAAAACAAATGCCCCGAGTGTAAAGTCAAGGAAATTTCCCTACTACGAGTGGAATCTGCTTGTGGGGCATCTGCATTTTGTTTTCGCGCGCAGTTCAAGAGCTCTTTTCAGGCGCGCTCAAACAAAATACAGGTGACACAGCAGATTCCACTCGTAGTAGGGAAATTTCCTTGACTTTACACTCGGGGCATTTGTTTTTTTGGGAGAAAAGAGCTTACTTTCGGCTTGCCGATGGTACCATTTATTTCCTCAACTTTAAACATAAAAAAGACTTGTATCAATTTTTTTTTCTTCTAATTGTTGTTTTTATTTTTTTTGCTTAAACGAATAAGACACCATTTAGCTAAAAAAACGATTTTGGAAAGTTAAAAATTGTGCAAAAAAAATTAAATTTGATATATTCTTTCCATTACACTTGAGGGAATCGATTTTCAGGAGAAAAGATCTTTACTTTTGGCTTGCCGATGGTACCAGCTATTTCCTCAACTTCAAATATACAAAAAATAAACTTTATTCACGAGAAGGATTTGAACCTGCCAGATTCAACCAGCCACCGGCCCGTTTACACCACTACACCACTGGTGCCTATGCTGGACTGGTCAATTGAAGGGCTATGACTTTAAATGAATACCTGAAGCCCAAGGACCGGAGAGGGGGGTGGGGGGATAAATTGAATACCTACTCTCGTTCATTAGCAGATGCGAAGCAGCAGCAGCAGGGCAGCAGGGCAGCAGGGCAGCAGGGCAGCAGGGCAGCAGGAGTTCGGACGGCACTTTGTTTTTCATTTTTCTATACCAAATTTTGAACTTTTCGGCAGTTTCTCGCGAGTGTAGGCTAATTCGAGGATGCTCTTTCCACTGCAAAAAGAATCAGAGCGATTGGATTCTTCTGTGAGGAGCAGGAGCCTTATCAATTTCAAGATCTAGCATTAACCCTCAAAACATACACCTGGGTCGAAAAGAGGGCCTGGGCGCTGACGGTCGCTTTGCTCCCTCGCGCCAGGCCAATTGAAAATTTTTTTATTGCCTTAACATACTTCTCTTTACATATCTCGAAGTTTAAACTCAAGGAATTTTTTTCTAAACAACTAAATACCTACTATTTTGAAACATAGTTAGTCTATACCGTGTTCGTCATGCTACTAGTTGGTCTATACCGCTATATAGGGCGTAGCCAACACAAAAACTAAAAGGCTCGTCCTTTGACTGTGGCAGTACCTACTAGTTAGTCCTTACCGAGTTGAGCACTTTAAAACATCAATGAACTCGGTGTAGACTAACTAGTAGGTACTGCCACAGTCATGACCTCGTCGAGGACGAGCATGCGTCTAAGCTTTTGAGTTGGAATCTTGAAAGGTACTCCTGGTAGGGGACAAGCCCCTACTCCTGGTAGGCATGCGCCCGCCATCCGGTATAGACTAACTATGTTTGTAAAAAAGTAGGTATTTAATCATCTACATGAAAATTCCGTGAGTTTAAATTTCGAGATATGTAAAGAGAAGTATGTTAAGGCAATAAAAAAATTTTCAATATATATGCCTTGGGGGGGGTGTATATCTTGGGGGGGTGTATATCTTGGGGGGGTGTATATCTTGGGGGGGTGTATATCTTGGGGGGTGTAAGTCTTGGGGGGATTCTAGGAGTCAGCTGTTTTTGTGGTTTCAGGGCAACAAGTAAGCAAGGCAAGTGGTTTTTCTCCAAGTTCTCGAAGTTTACATGTTGCCCTTCCAAGTTTACAAGGTGAAGAATAAGGCAAAAAGAACGTTGTTTGGCGGGCGATGAGTTATCATCCTCGTGATCGGAGAGCTCAAGGCCTTGCATGTCATAGGAGGCGTGGAGTCTTTGAGTACTGGGGCTCTGATCAGCTGAGTGATGCGTCCAGGGCTGGGATTTGAGCGGGAACATTGCCGCGCACTTTGCCCCACGCATGTCCTGCTCTGCTCACTACGGTACTCTGCTCTCCTCTTTCTCATCATCATCTTACCTTTTTTCAGTCACTTTGCATTTGCATTCTTTTATAATGATTGATATCCGATTAATCGCAGAAGTGTTATATTTAGATCGGGAAAAATCAGACTTTATTTTCCTCATTAGTTATTCATTTTTTTATCTTGCGCATGAAAAACACAATTTAAACCCGCTGAAGGAGACGTGTTGCTCAAATTCAAATTCTAGTTTAAATGCGTCGTTATCGTGCGAATTTTTCTATGCAAGTACTTTGCTCGACACCCAAAAATGAAGCAAAAAATGCACACCCCGAAAATAACGCACAATATGTATCTCTGGTAAAGTGCACAAATAGGTGGTGAATAAGCAAGCAGCACCAAATTAGGATCTCACGTAGTCCCGTTGCTTGGAAAACCTCTCTGTGTCTCCCTCTTGCCAAGCAAAATGGAAAGACGGCTCAGCTCCCCTCATCTCCACTCTACCTTCAAGACGCAAGTGACAAGTGGACAATTTACCAAACGCTTCATCTGCTCCAAAATCAGCGAGCTCAATGCTGCTTACCAATGAACGTCGAGGCTGTTCCGTCCAACTACAAATTCTTTTCCCACTCCCATTGGGAGTGTCACAATTTTGATAATTGTGAACCCTAGGAATCCGACGCTCGGGGAAGAGGGAGAATGGCTGGGCCTCTCTAGGCCGCCTTTCCACCTCCTGCTCCTCCTCTTCCTCCATTTCGATTCTGCAGTCTTGCCAGCTGAACGGAGGAAGGAGGATGGAAGAAAGGGCAACTGGAGCAGTTCAATGAGGTCGTCGGTGTCTGCGTGTACGCGCTCCACCCACTCCTCCTCCCCGCCGCTGCGTCCGCCCGCCTGTCGCGGTAAATCGCTGCCCTGCTGCTCTGCTCCCTCGCCCTGTCCATTGCCACCATCCACCTATACAGAGCCAAAGCCATACAGGCCTAACCCCTAGGAAGAGGGCGAATGAGTCCTGGCTCTGCACGGAGTCCATGGAGGAGTCCACGTAGGGCAGCGTCTCCTCATCCATCAGCTGGGCACCTTCCAACCCTTAACTTCTTTCGAGTCCTAGAAGATTGGCTTTCAAAACGCGTGGCTTGCAAAGCTGATGAGGAGGCCGCTGCTTCTGGAGCCGCTCCGCCCACTTCGCTCTCCATGTCTCAAACAAGACACTCTGGAGGCTGGAACAGGAAGGGGTGAAGGGGAACCGAAAGAAGAGTCTCCCTCGGAAGGTCCCTCCAGCCAAGAGACATTCTGCCCCGAGTCCGCTAGCCCCATGATGCTCTTCAGCGTCCTCTCCAACAACTGCCAAAGCCAGTCCTCAGTCCCCTACCAGGACATCTCTCTGGTAGGTATCAACAGGGACAGGGGGAGGCTGGCCCTGGAAACGGAAGTCGGGGATGGCGGTGCAGAGGTGGTCCGCGATCTCCAACTGCTGCTCCAGCCCTTCCGTCTGCAAGGCCAGGGCAGCTCTTGGGCGGAGAGCTGGGGTTTGGGAGTGGGCAACAGAGCTGGAGGAGGCGGCGGAGTGAGTGAAGAGCTGGGATCTGCTGGGTGTCCTGGGCTCCAGCACGGGGAGTCGGCGCAAGCGTGGATCCCGCAGCGCTGAGCTAGCCGCTGTGCTCATACCCTCCATCCATTCACTCGCCCTGAAATCAAGCTATTATAAGTTTCTTTGAATATGGAGTATGATTTAATTGATTTCTGACATAAATTAAAAAAATTAATTAATCATCCTTCTTGTCTGAGCTTTCGGCCTATCGGACCTGGGAAGAGGAGCATTGAAATCGGCTGCTGCTGGCTGGTGGCGCTGCTTTTGCCGAGGCTCCGGGGACTGGGACCTTAGACAGCCGCTGTCTCAGATGAGAATCGGCATGGAAAGGGAGGAAAACAAACGGAGAGGGCTCCGGGGAGGCATGGCGTCGGCGCTTGCGACGAATCCGCCTGGGCGACAGAGACTCACTGCGAAGACTCAGCTCAGTCTGTACTTGGCCGATTATTGGTCAATCGATTGGGTAGACAAGGGGGGCTTGCATGGGATTCAGAGGGAGGGGAGCGGCGGTGAGGATGACTGCGCCGAGGCTGGGCGAGGATGGCGGCGCGGTCGCGACTCAGCCTACGACGGCCTTGCTGGGAGGCACGGACGACGGAGCATTCGGCCAGGCCATCCCGCATCCCGCCTTTAACAGCCATCCTGGCTGAGTGGGGAAGGAGGAGGAAGGAGGAAAGGAACCCCAGGGACGAGTGATGCGCTGGTGGCCGATGTGGATGAGGCTGTCCAAGCAAGGCTTGCGGGAGCCTTTGCGGCCTCTCCCAGCGTCCTCCTGTCCAGTTTCCGCTTTCGCCAAATAGCGCCCGATTACATCTGTCGGTTTTTGTTTTTTTTTGGAGCTGAACGTTTGCTTTATTATTTTTGCAGGCCTCACCCAGCAACAAAATAATGGCGTTGTCAGGTGCAAGAAGGAAATTGATAAGGGGTGTGACAATGAAAGCAGACTGTTTGGAGGCAACGGCGGGTGATGGTGGGAGGATCTGTGACGCGAGGGACGGGAATGACGTCGCTTGTCCTTGGCCATGCGTGCTGCGTGCACTAAGCTCGGAGTGAAAAGCTGGGAGTCACTGTGTCTGTGTGCGCTGGGCCACGCACAAACCATGCCTCGTCCAGACCCCTTGGACTGCCCTCCTGTTTGCCCTGGAATGTACAGCACCTTTGACGCAGTCTGCTTTTGTTGACGTTTCAGGTTTTTTGGACGCGGGTTTATTTGCAGGGATAGAAATTTGATCTTACTTTGATTTGACACGTTGGAAGAAGAGATTAGACATAAGCAAAAAGACTGGAGTGCTGAACAGGCGGAAGTTGGGCATGAAATGAGTCACAGAATGCTGCTAAAACGAAGCCGCCATTGGAATAATAATTAGAAGAGTCAAGCAATGGAAACAGCATTAGCTTGGGGCATTTTGGCATTCAGTCTATCTTATCACTTCTGCTGGGAGGAACATGCATTTCCCCATTGGAATCCGTTAACAGCCCTGGCACTAAAAAGGTGGCCCAATTAAAGAACTAGAAAAATGATAATAAGCATTGTTGGTGAAGGAACCAGAGGGTGAAATGGAGAATATGAATTTGCCGAGAAGGGAGGCGAGTTTCCCAAAGAGCGGTATGGTGAGGTGCTGGTGGAAGAAACTGGCCGTCCGCCACCACGGCACCCCGATGGGGTCCGACACCGCCGGACACAGCACCGTGCTCAGGTTCACCCCCGTCAGCTTCAACCACCCTCTCTCCCCCAACCCAGAACCAGGATTGGACTGAGAAGCGTACATGGGCCAGCGACTGCATGGGGATGAGATGGTAGAGCATGGAGACGGCGGTGGCGAAGCAGGCCCAGTCCAGGCTGGACAAGGGCTCCAGGCTGTAGGCCCCGCCCAGAGACATCAGATAGAAGGGGACGGCGAGGATGGCGTTGTGCTGCACAAAGTACCACTCCACCTCCAGTGGCAGCTGACAAAAACCTCTCCAGGATTAGAAGATGCTATGAGAGTCTAGAGAACGCACGAAAAGCGTATTGAGGACGGGGAAGAGCAGGGCAATGATGGGCCCGTTCATCATGTAGATGTTGAGCCGGAAGAGGAGACAGGCCAGCCAGTTGTCGTTGGGCATCACTGCAACCTCTTCTCCCCTACCTCTCCAGCCCTCGTCTCCCCTACCTCTATGAACTGAACTCACCCAGCAGGACAATCTGAACCAGCGTGAGGACATGGCAGGGATAGAGCAGGTTGATGACTGTCTGTGTGCAGACTTTGAAGCTGCAAAGCTGGGTGTGGGGAGCAGCAATGGTGGCTGGGGTGGGGTGCAAGAAGAGGAAACCCGACTTCCACGCCGAAGACGATGCAGAGCAGGGCGGTGATGGCGGTTCTCAGGTGGGGGTTGTAAGCCTGGGGCTGGTAGGAGGCTGGCCAGCTGAGCCGAGGCCAGAGTAGCAGCGCTTCCGCTGAGAAGAAGCAAATGGCCAGCACCGACTCCACCAGCCGATGTCTGCAGTTTATTTTTTACCATTCAGAGTTTATTTTGCTTCTCTCCCACCAGCCATAGCAAATCTGAGGCCTGAAACGACTCTGGAGCCAAACTGAACAGAATCGCTTCAGGCCTCAGATTTGCTATGGCTGGCGGGAGAGAAGCAAAATAAACTCTGGATGGTAAGGGTGGGAGGCGAGAGAGTACTTGAAAGAGATGACGCCGGCACAGTTGGGTCCGCCGATGTCCGGGGGGCCGAAATCGATGCCGTCGGTGAGGAGGCCCGCATAGGTCCAGTTGACGAAGGTGGAGGGGAGGTAGGAGGGCGGTGGGAAGAGCGCGGGGTCCAGAATCTGGCCCACCGCCTCCAGCTCCTCCCGAATCGTCATCTCTTCTTCTGCCCCCCTCTACTCCACAGTCCCTCAAAATACTACTGCTCAACAGGGCTTGCAACAGGCCACCCACTCAAATACATACTTCATGGCTCGCGCAGAACCCTATCCAACTACCGACCTTCCCCCCACCAGGCTCTGTTTTTCCAATATCCTCCCGGCTAGGAGTGGAGAGAAAGAAATTGGAAGCCAGAAATGGAAGGGCTCTAGGCGGATAGGCGACTATGCAAACAGCCCCCCCCCGCTCCCCTAACGAGCCCGAACACCGCTTGCCTACTCTCAGCAAGCACAATGCCCCAGCTCAAATAAATTCCACAGAGCTTCTCTCCAATTCATTCCTGCATCAATGTTTCACAGGGCGACATAGGCTTAGGGTTTTGCCGAAGTCTTGGGATGGGGGCAGCTGTGAGAGCAGAGGAATAGAGTAGCAGCTGAAAAGGAGGGGGCAAAGGGAAGTGGGCTGGGGAAGGAGAGGATGTGGATGGAGGAGGAAGGCTTGGTCCCAGGCGTGCGAATTAGCCAGCCTTGGCGGCTTCCGCAGTCTGTGGTACGTACACCCTTTGGCCGGGGCATATAATGCCGAGTCAGCGCCCTTTCCGTCAGTCATACCACCAGTGCCCGTCCTCTCCAGCTCAAAGCCGGGCAGGGCGGGTGACGGAAGAGAGGCAAGAAAAGCGTCAATACCACCAGGCGGCCCCTGGATACCATCAGGGCCTTGACTAAGCCTATTCAAGCAGAAGCCAAAGCGGGAGGGGAGGGGATGGAAAAGGGGCTAGAGGGGAAAAACAGGGCATTGTCATGTGGCGTGGAATAGAGTCAATGTTTTGGCAAGCCCTGACTGGAGGCAGCCATGTGCTGGGCCTTGAGTTCGCATGCACTTTCAACACGATGGCACTGCTGAGTCGTGAAAAAATGGAGCAAAATGAAGATAGGTTGTGGGAGGAGAAAGCGAGAAGGACATATGTTGCCGTTTTAACAAAGACAACCTGAAACTAAATGCTTCTTCCAATAGCTATTTCGGTTGAAAGTTAAGAAACTATTTCTCTTCATTTTTACAAAGACAACCTGAAACTAAAATTCGCTTTTTTCCAATAGCTTTACTTTGTTTCGAACTTGAGAAACTAATTTTCCAGAAAATACTAACTGGAGTTAGTGAAAGAAGTTTGGTTAAGCAGGAAAAGGGAAAAGGTGAAAAAGAGAGGCTGAATTGAAGCGTGGGGAAGGTGAGTGTGTTGAGTGGTTGAATGTGTGTGCGGCTCACCTCAGCGACTAAACTAGTGCCAAGTAGAACTGGTTTCGTCTTCCTCTGCTAGCGGAATGCTGCTTGCTCTTCTTTTCTTCATCCATTGCGCTTGTTCTGCTAAGCACCGCTCTATTCTTAATTGCGTAATCTTTTTGTACAATGCAAGAATAATACTAGATAGTCTTTTGAGAGCTTTGAGATTGAACAACAAAACTCAAATGACTTTAACTCCCAAATGACAAATTTGACTTGCACAGGTTCTGGTTGAAGCTTTTTCACTATTTTTAGGCATATAAACAGAACATGGCAACAAAACTCTATATTCACAAAAATATTGTCAGTTATTCTTACGGCGAGGATCACAACTGCAAAGGAGGGAAAGCACGGAAACGCATTTCTTTGGGACTGGAGAAAAACCTTTCAGCAATGGCAAATTTTTAGCGTAACTTAAATTACTTAATAAAAAAATCCGGCATTCTTGTATTCCTATGGGCATCACCGAGAAATAATTTGCAATCAAGGAGGGCCTAGTTGGGAATCGACTGGACACAGGCGGGAATGTTTTTGCTATCAGACAGCGGCGGACTATAAAGCGAATGCAATTTCGTGTCCTAACTGGAGCTTTTGGAGGGTGCTAGTTGGGCGGGGCGGTGTGGAGCCGGTGGCGAAGCTCGGAGCTGGGGCTCTTCTCAGTGGGGGAGACTGGGAGGGACTGAGCCAAGACCGTCTCCTCCGCCACCCGCCCGCTCACCGGGTTCAGCACCTCCGTCGCCTCGTCCTCGAACACCGACGGCACTACAAGCCCCAGCCCTTAGAGTGGTGGGAATGGGAAGATGGGGTCAGGGAGGGAGGGTGAAGTACTGAAGTTGGAGAGGGGGACAGGGAGGGAGGGTGAAGGAGGAGAGGGAAAGAGAGAGTGAAGGAGGAACCGGTGTCGGAGATGGAGTTGAGGAAGCGGGCGAAGAGGACGAAGAACTTGCCGACGAGGGGGACGGTGAGGTGCTGGTGGAGGAAGGCTGCAGTGCGCCAGGAGTAGCGGGCGAAGGGGTCCGAGATGGCCGGGCAGAGCATGTGGTTCAGGTTCACCCAGCTCAGCTGGAAAGCCCCAATGGCTGTTTTGAGGGATTAGGTGGAGTAATTGGACTATGACCAGCCCCAGCACTTGCAGGATGACGAAATGGTAGAGCATGAGGGCGGAGGTGGAGAAGAGGGCCCAGTGGTAGTCCCACAGGGGCTCTGCAGTGTAGGCCCCGCCCAGACTCAGCAGATAGAGTGGCAGCAGGAGGATGCTGTAGTGCTGCACATAGTACCACTCCACTTCCAGTGGTTGCTGCAGCATAGAACAGAACTAGTGGGAAGAGTGGTTTAGACTCCTGGGTCACCTGAAGGGTGTTGAGAACGGGGAATAGAAGCGCCAGCACTGGACCCGTAAGCATGTACAGCTGGAGACGGAAGAGGACGCAGGACAGCCAGTCCTTCCCTTCACCGGCTGCAATCATCTATACCAGTGTGAGCTTTGAGTGGGACTAGACTGAAGCAGAGCCACCGAGGAGGACAAGCTGGATGGCGGTGAGTATGTGGCAGGGGTTGAGGAGGTAGAGGGCGGTGCGGGAGCAGAACTTGAAGCCGATCTCCACGCCGAAGACCAGGGCAAGGGCCAGGGTGATCCAGCGACGGAGGGCAGCGCTGTGCGGGCGCGGTGTGAACTTCAGTGCGGGCTGCAGCTGTTTCCAGGCCCAGAGGAACTCTGTCAAAGCTATCGAGACCACCACCACCGTCTCCACCCACCTTCAGCATAACTTGAGTGAGATTTAGAGGGTAGGGTTAGAGTTAGGGGGGTAGTAGGGGTAGGGTTAGAGGGAGGAGGAAAAGACCTGTGGAGGGGGCTCATGGCGGCGAGGCATTGGGGTCCGCCGTTGCCTCCCTTGGAGTAGTCGACGCCGCCGTAGAGGAGGCCCTTGAGGGTCCAGTTTTTGCCGAAGTTGGAGCTGCCCTCCGGGAAGCTCGTGTTGATGATCGGAGGAGCTTCCATGCTCTTTGTCGCTCTAATTGCAATCAATTTAGAGTTGTCCGAGCGCAGAGCACGAATATGAATAAAACAGCGTCCATCTTATGCTCTTTCAATGCTTAATTCTTAAAAAGGCTAAAAGTTTAGTGGTAAATTTTGAATTTTTCCGAGATGGTCTAGTGGTTAGGATTTGTGGCTCTCACCCACCAGGGCCGGGTTCAATTTTCAATTCCCGGTTTCGGAACCACTTGTACGCTTCTGGTGTGGTAGAAGAGGGGAGGAGCCTTTCATCAGGACAACGGATTAGAATGAAGCAGACAGAGCTAATCGAGCGTTCATGAGTCAACCCTAGAAACCTAATTGCTGAATTAAGCAGAGCAGAGGGATTTTTATTTCATATGTTGCATTATTATAGAGGCTTTAATAAAGCGCTGATCAACGAAATGAATAAATCTCATGTTAAATTTTTGTTTTTTGTTGGACAAATACACAGGGGTGTCTCAGCAATGACTTTTTTTTTGTCATTCACAATTAATTCAAAAAAGCTTTTGACATTTAAAACAATAGCACCAACCTTTTTATTCATATTACTTCATATTACTCTCTCTGCCCTTACCGTAGAATACCATTCCCAAATTGACCCTTTTTACCCGTGTCATTTTCTACCCTATGCCTCAAAATGCCTTATAAAAGAAAGAAAGCAAGAAAGCAAGGGTAAGAATATTTTAAAAGAATCTTAAGAAATATCAGTAAAATACAAATGATTTCATGCGAAAACGCGTAGGAGTTTTTGCTCCAGAAGATGGATAGGGCGGAAAGAAAGGGAATGTGTCAGACGTTGAAAAGTCACCGCCGCCCCTGCCGAAAGGAAGGGGATAGAGAAGCGTCAGGTGTTGAGAAATGGGACCCACGCTTCTCTTTGCCTTGCATCAATTCGCAAAAACGACAGCTCAAGGCACTGATTTAGTGACCGAAAAATTATCTCCTGAAAAGCAACTAAGCTTGAACTAGCCTTGACAATATGACTAGGAGGGGCCTTGAATGCGCTCGCAAGCAGAAGAATGCCGCCTACGCGTGGTAAAGAGAGTGGTGTCACATGGTGGGGGGCTGTTGGTTTGGGCAGGGCCTTATCCATGTTGGCCTTTTTTCAACTAACTGCAGCCACTGTTGACAGACGGTGGCCTCCTTTTTTCTGCTGACACAGGAGGATGTGAATGTGGCTGGGCCTATGGGGACTCAGACAGCGCACAAAAAAGACCCTATGGACACAATGGGGCCACGTCATACACACTTTACCATTATCTACCTTCCTACTCCAAATATTGTCCGTTCCAAATAGTTGGATGAATAAGCGTGCTCAAAAGGCTGACCTCAACTGAAATGCCAGAAGGGCAGTCGCTGTGAAGAAAAAGAGAGGAAATTGTGGAACAGGAAATGTCATTCGCTAATGAAGGCAGGGCAGAGAGATCGAGCTTCATGATTCAGAGAAGGGGGAAGTAGAGAAAGTGGAATTAGGAGTGAAGAGAGGTGAAGCGGAAATGAGGAGGATGGGGAGACGCGGTGCCGAAGTGCTGTCGGGCCTAATCTCTCAGAGTGAAATGTGGCGGGGGGGGGGGGGGCTTAAGAGTTCTGGAAGCTTGTGGAGAGGGAAAAAGACGAGGTCTCAGCTAGCGAGAGGGCATCGATCGCGCCTAGGCGAGAAGGGGCCTCGGGAAGAGTGTAGAAGGGGAAATGGGCTAGGGCACGAAGCCCCCCTTTTTTGTGCCCTGGCAACCCTCTTGCTCTAGCTCTGGTCATCGCGGGGGCCTCTTGGCTACCGTACTCTGCCCAGGCCAGGTAAAACCTGTGCATCTACAGGAGAGGGCCGCGCATAGTTCGCAACCTCCCCGCAGCCTCAAAAGATCAGTCCAAACGCAAGCCTCACTGCAAAAAGAGGAGGCGCCCCCTAAAACGACCCCTTTTTTCGGTGAGTGTTTGCTAAATGGCTAGAGTTAGGGATTGGAGAAAGGCAGGGTTTGAGGCGATGGCTACGGATCGGGACATCAGCAACCAGGGCGTGCCCCTGAAGCTGCTGCACGAGGCCGAGGGGCACAATGTGACGCTGGAGACGGAGAATCGGACGGTGTTCAAGGGCAAGCTCCAGCAGTGCGAGGACAACATGAACTGCCAGCTTTCGTTGCCCCTTCCTCTCCCTCCATCTGAGCTCAGGAAGAGAGGGCTGTGTTTTGAGGCAAGTGACGGTGCACTATCGCGACGGGCGCTCCGGGGCCATGGAGAATGTCTTCATTCGCGGCTCCAAGATCAAGTTCCTCATCTTCCCCGAAATGCTCGCCAACGCCCCCATGTTCAAGGTACCTCTTTCCAGTGCCCCTCTTTGCCTCCTAATCATCGACTGATTCAAATATATAAGATTGTCGGAATAGGCTGAAGATATGTGAGCAAAGCTGAAAAGGTGCGCCATTGGCAGGTGATGTCGATGATGGCCGCAGAAGCAAATCGTGGCGGGAGTCGGGGACGTGGACGAGGTCGAGGGGGCGGGTTTCGAGGCCGGGGAGGAGCAGCTGGTAGAGGAGGTCCACGAGGTCGAGGCGGATTCCAGCGAGGGAGCGGTAGGGGGGCTCCTCGAGGAGGTTCTTGCCCCTATTATGCCCCTCTCATTCCACCTCTAAGAGGAGCAATGCAAGGCTTCGGACGGGGCGGCGGTGGAGGAGGTGGAGGGGGCTATCGGGGCGGTGGACGAGGGGCCTATTGATAGCCTGCTTTCCCCTTTGATTCCATTTCGGCTGTCCTATCTGCTTCTGTGCTCCAAACTTCTTTGTACCTTCCTTACTCATTGCGCAGTTCTATTGTTGCCGATTTTGTTAGACCATATTTTCACAATATGCATCTTATTGCTGTTTTGGTGCGGCATGCGAAAGTAAAGTAAGCGCACTGTTGCAAGGCTGCCTCTGCCTCTGAACTTCGGCGGTGTCGATGATGGCTGCTATGAAAATGAGAGCTCTGCCCCTGGTGTAGGAAAGTGTGCCAGAGAGAAGGAAGGGGATGGAGAGCGCGGACAGCATCGAAGGCACCAACGATGAGGCAGCAGATGCGAAGGCCTGGGCTGTGCAGAAGGGCTACTGGAGCGATCCTTTCATTGGCGTTCTTCTTTCTCCACCTAGCCTGTCAAAGAAAAGCCTGCGTAGCTTGCCAGGCAATGCTGGGACTGGAGCATCATCGCCTGAAGGCACACCTGCCGGAAATGAGTCGCGGCTATGCCCTGCGAGTGGCCGCCATTCGAGCTGTGGCCGCCGACTTTCTCAGGGTCTCTATCTTCTTCAACACCTCCACTTTCCTTCTACCTCCAGAAAAGACGCTGCTTCGAATGAACATTGCCTATTTTACAGCGGTACGGGGCAGCAGCGCAGGTGGTTAGCCTGGGCGCTGGCTTCGACACCCTCTACTGGCGCCTTCGAGCTGATGGGCTCCCAGCCGAGGGTGGCTAGGAGCCGGGAGGTGATGGGGGAGTGTCTGAGCGGAAGCCTCCTTGAAGGCTCGCTGTGGGCGGAGTGCGATCTGGCCGGGGTAGTAGCTCGCAAGTCGCACACCGTCCTCAGCCACCCACAGCTGGCCCTGCCCAATCTGGCCGCCGACGGGCTCTCAGCGGACGGCTACGTCCTCTTCTCCACCGACCTCCGGAAGAGCCGTCCACTCATCGCCAAAGTTCCAGCCACCCACCCACACCGCCTAGCTTGGAAATGCGGAGATTGCAGCTGACAGAGCTGGGGGTGAAAAGGGAGCGGCCTACGCTGCTGTTGGCGGAGTGTGTGCTGGCCTACTTAAGCTCCGAGTCCTCGGCCAACCTCCTGGCAGCCCTCCGGGGCCACTTCCACTCCGCTGCCGTCCTCATCTACGATTTCGTCCCAGCACAACTGCTCCAGTCTCCTGCTCATGGTGGGAGCTAATCTTGGTGCAGGTGAACATACGGGACGGGGACCGGTTCAGTGAGGAGCTGGAGGCCAACTTTCACGACAAAGGCGTTCCACTACCGGGACTACAGCCGGCCTGCGTGTCCATGGCGGCTCAGTGCCAGCGGTATGCACGGCTTCTTTGGCCGTCCATTGCTCTGGGGCTCTATTGGGCTGGGCTGTTAGATTGAAGGATGGAGGCTGGCTGGTAGGAGAGGCGCTGGATATGAACGCTGTTCAGGCCCGACTGTTCACCAAGGACGACCTGCTCAGGCTTGCTTCTTGCCATTGACTTTCTTTTGGGCAGCCTATGAATTTGGGGCTTCGTAGTCTGGCTAGTAGCGAACAGAAAAAGGTTGCTGTGATTGCAGAATGGATAAACTGGAGATGTTTGACGAGATGGAACTGCTGCGACAGATGCAGGCCTACTACTGCCTTCTTCTTGGAGCAACCTCCGACCTACCACTTGCCCCGAAACCCATTCAACCCGGCGGCATTTTTGCCTAGCTTTAGCCGCAGACATGCCCCACATCTAGTTTCAATGAATACTCCTAATTTATTGCCATCCAGTCTATAAGTGATTGCCAAGCGGCTTGCGTCAATTAGACATTTTTCCGCATGAATAGAAGGCTTTAGAATAAAATGGGAGTGTGAGCACAGCCAGGGAGAGCACAAGACAGCCTATTGATCCTGGCCGGGTCTCCTGGCAACGCCCTAACTTGCGCCCCGCTATTGCATTGCGGACACCACCAGCACCAGTCACATACTTCACTCACCCTCTTGTCTTGCATTCCTGGACCAGACGGCAACCATCCCTCTTCTCTCGGAGGGTCAGAGATTGACTGGACGTGGGTTGTGAGCATGGGGCTGTTTCAGCGAGCCTGGACGGGAATGGGCGAGACGCAGGCGGCGGAGTGGGAGGAGAAGTACGGGAAGCTTGCCAACTTCGAGGTGGAGAAGAAGATAGGCAAAGGCCAGTTCTCTGAGGTCAGCTTGCCACTTTCCTTGCCAATGAGCTGTTTTGGCAAAGTTTGGCTCAGGTTTATCGTGCCCGGTGCAAAGCGGATGGGACGATCGTTGCGCTGAAGAAAGTGCAGGTAGGGCGGAGCCTTTTATGAAGCAATCTGTGAGCAGAGGAGCAGAGAGGGCTTGGTTGAGATTTTCGAAATGATGGACGCGAAAGCTCGCGCGGACTGCATCAAGGAGATCGACCTCCTGAAACAGCTGAACCACCCCAACGTCATCCAGTACTACGCCTCCTTCATCGAGGACAACGAGCTCAACATCGTCCTGGAGCTCGCCGACGCTGGGGATCTCTCCCGCATGATCAAAGTAGGCCTCCATCCCACACCCTCTTTTACCTTCTTCTGTCAGCCTGTGGAGTGTTTTGCCAGCACTTCAAAAAGAACCGCCGCCTCATCCCCGAGCGCACCATCTGGAAGTACTTCGTCCAGCTCTGCAATGGCCTGGAGCACATGCACAGCAAGCGCATCATGCACAGAGGCTCTCGCCCTTCAATCCTCCTTCTGCCCCATTCATCATTCCTGAGGATACATTGCAGACATCAAACCGGCCAATGTCTTCATCACGGCGGATGGCGTGGTGAAACTGGGCGATCTAGGACTCGGCCGCTACTTCAGCTCCAAAACCACGGCCGCCCACTCCCTCGTCGGTTCCCACCTCTTCCCCTTCCTCCTCTCCATCCACCCTTCTATTACATCCCTTCATCCAGGCACGCCCTACTACATGAGCCCGGAGCGGATCCAAGAATCCGGTCCAGCCTTTTCTCTGCAGCTCAAAGGGGGCGATTGAGCAGAGCATTGACTGCTGAAGGCTACAACTTCCGGTCGGACATGTGGTCGCTGGGCTGTCTGTTGTACGAGATGGCGGCGCTGCAGTCGCCTTTCTACGGGGACAAGATGAACCTGTACAGCCTGTGCAAGAAGATCGAGCAGTGCGACTATCCGCCCCTCCCCGCCGACATCTACTCACCCGAGCTACGCAGCCTCGTCGCGGACTGCATTAACCCCGACCCAAACGCCCGCCCCGACATAGCTTCCATTGCGGCCATCGCTCGCGATCGACACGCCTACTTTCAGGTGCTTTCTGGGCCTTTGGACTGAGGCTGAGGAGAGCATGGGTGAATTGCAGTCCATGCCTCCGCCGGGGAAAGTGGTGGATAGCCAGGCGGTCCTGGGCACGGAGACGGAGACGGATGGAGAGGCCATGAGCTTGGCCTAGGCACATTTTTCTGTCACTATATTTTGCACAATCACCATTGCCCTTCCCTAGCAATACATTTAGGATTGTGATTCATGAGATTTTATACGTGTGAGCTTTTTGTACGTGTACGTACTTTTTGCACTTGAAGAAAATGCTACCGAAGTCATTGTGATAAGGAGTAGAGCCTAAGGCTACCATCGCTTTGTGAATATTAAAAGCAGGCTGTCCTAGGGCGCGACAGCGCCCTAGTTATGAATGGGTGATCGTGTTTTTGGGTGGTTGCATGTCCCGAGATTCAGCGCCTTGGATATTGAAAAAAACCATGGACATTTATACACCAATCGAAAGCTTGTAAGGAGATCTCGAGGGGGAAAATCGTAGAATTTTGATTTTGGCCTTAGAATTTTCGAAATTTTGAAAAAGCCAGAAAAAAGTGGTAAAAAACATGACATCTCTGTCTTTGAAGTACTCTCATTTTAGAACAAAAGCGAAATTCAAAAATCCAAGAATTATGTGTTTTAGGAAATATCCTGGCCCATCTAGTGATATTTTTGGTGGCATAAGTTTTCTGGCAAAATTTCTCAATCAATTCACGTTTGTAAAAGAGATTTGGCTCGATTTTGTCATCTACCCGTTTACCCAATGTTTCAATTAAGCTAAACTGCGCAGTTTTACATGTTCCGCTGCCCTCATTTTGTAATTGATGCTCAGGTTGTCATAGGACTGAACTATATTATCCTAGGGGCAATCGCAGCAACAACTTTATCAGCTTGTGCATGGACATATATTATTATCCTATGATGCTCAGGTAGTAATTGCCAAGCCAAACACCATTTTCTCGAAGCATTGTTCATGTGGCAAACTCCTAGCCTTGTTCATGTGGGAAATTAAAAAATGCCTTCCACATGAACAAGATTTAGACAAGAATAAAATGCTACAGCATAAGAAGCTTATGAATTTTCAATCATTAAAAAGAAATAGACAAGTTGTAAAACAATCGTGATTTATTTTGATTTGAATTTTAACATGTTCATTTCATTGGTTTTGTCCATCTAAAAACTCCACTGGTCATTCATAAGCAGGCGGCAATTTTGGCACAAAGAGCACAAAAATTTTATAAAAAGTAATATAAACGAAAAGAACAAAAAAAGAGAAAAAATGTAATAAAATGCCATAAAATTAAGACAGGCTTTTTGGTAGGATTAAGAATTGGTTGGACACTTTTTTTCTGACCCCCAATTTTTATTGTTGGACATTAAAAAGCAATCATTTTTATACTATGTCCTAAAGGGATAGCTCATATGATGGTATATTTTGCCCACAACAGCTCATTTTGTGAGGCAGGGTCAGGCAGGATGCCGAAAATCCTGGTTTTTTGACCATCAACAATAAAATTGCTGCTGTGGGCCACAGACTCAATGGATTTTGAAAATTCCAAAACGGGTAGACTCCCAGGAAATTGTGCAATAAAACTGTGCCTTTGAATGATTCAAGCTGACACTTTTTTGTGGTGTAAAACGCTCAAAGAAATGAAAAAGACGAAAATGAGAAAAAAAATTATAGCAAACAAGGTATTATCGGCTATCGCCAAGATGCGCGGCCTTTGTTCCAGTACAAGTAATAACCACTAGCTACGTTACAAAACTTTTCAATTCGCATGGTTGATACGTACCTGCCAAAAATTAGCTGATTTCATTGAAAAACAATGGATTTATGCATGTTCAAATTTTTGAAACATCAAGATTTTGGGTTTTTGTCTATAAATCAAGATAAAATAAATATTTCAATAAATCCTTTTGCCAGCTTTAAGATATTACTTTGATGGATGTACCTGCCAAAAATCAGCTGATTTCATTGAAAAACAATGGATTTATGCATGTTCAAATTTTTGAAACATCAAGATTTTGGGTTTTTGTCTATAAATCAAGATATAATAATTATTTCGAAAATTCCTTTTGCCAGCTTCAAGATATTACTTTGACGGACGTACCTGCCAAAATTCAGCTAATTTCATTGAAAAACCAGTGATTTATGAATTTTCATATTTTGAAACATCAAAAAATTGAGTTTTGGGCAAAAATCGAAAAATTACGTCCATCGCAAAAAATGGCCTGGAGATACCACCCAGGCGGACCTTCATGCAAAAAATTAGCCAATTTCATTGAAAAACCGCGGAGTACGGGCCCGGGACAGACATATATATATATATATATATATATATGCGGACAGACGGACACAAAAATGGGGTAACTGCTTAAGCTGGCCTTGGCCGCCCGCCGCTTCGGGCAGGGCGCCAGAGCTCCTCCGGCCTCCGGGCACGGGTGCTACGGCCCCTACGCTTCGCCTAGCATGCTTCGCATGCTAGGCTACGCTCCGGGGCCTCCGCACCCATGCCCTCCGGCCTCCGGAGCTCTGACTGCCCTGCCCTCCGCGGCAGGCGGCCTTCGGCCGCGCAAAAAAAACTGATTTCACCCAAAAATTTTGGGTTTGCACGCAAACGATTGTGATTTTTGAATCCAGCGTTAAATTTTGGTCCAGAAAAGTAGTTTATTTTTCATCCAGAGGGCTGTTCGGTTAGGACTTCATGGCCATGTTTGATGGTAACTATCAAAGTGGCCCTATGTTATAACATAGGCAAAAATTGGGCAAAAAATTTTTGCTTCAAAATTGGATTTTTTTGGCAGGAATCATCCCTCTTTGATGCCTTCCACCTCGCTGTGACATTTGTTTGACCAAAATGTTCTTCAATTTTAAGAAATTGAAATGCCCATTTTCCTATGCTTTAACATTGCCTATGCTATAACATAGGAAAACAGGCGCTTCAGTTTATGCAGATTGAGACTATTTTTGATCAAACAAATGTCACAGCGAGGTGAAAGGCATCAAAGAGGATGATTCCTGCCCAAAAAATCCAATTTTGAAGCAAAAAATTTTTTGCCCAATTTTTGCCTATGTTATAACATAGGGCCACTTTGATAGTTACCATCAAACATGGCCATGAAGTCCTAACCGAACAGCCCTCTGGATGAAAAATAAACTACTTTTCTGGACCAAAATTTAACGCTGGATTCAAAAATCACAATCGTTTGCGTGCAAACCCAAAATTTTTGGGTGAAATCAGTTTTTTTTTGCTATAATTTTTTTTCTCATTTTCGTCTTTTTCATTTCTTTGAGCGTTTTACACCACAAAAAAGTGTCAGCTTGAATCATTCAAAGGCACAGTTTTATTGCACAATTTCCTGGGAGTCTACCCGTTTTGGAATTTTCAAAATCCATTGAGTCTGTGGCCCACAGCAGCAATTTTATTGTTGATGGTCAAAAAACCAGGATTTTCGGCATCCTGCCTGACCCTGCCTCACAAAATGAGTTGTTGTGGGCAAAATATACCATCATATGAGCTATCCTTTTAGGACATAGTATAAAAATGATTGCTTTTCAATGTCCAACAATAAAAATTGGGGGTCAGAAAAAAAAGTGTCCTTGGCTTTTTTAAATTTTCTCGTTTTTCTCAAAAAGGCTGTCTTAATTCAAAAAAATTGTTTATTTTTGAGAAAACTAAAATTTATTTTTTAGGTGTAGAGAATGAACAATATCGAAATCAAATTGAAACAAGCTAAGGCAAAATTAAGTTTTGGTAGCATTTGCAATACGATTAATTTTATAGTGAATCATGCTTCAATTCAATGGAGGACAAAAAATTAATCTAAAAAATTTATTTATAAATTAATTTTTCAATATTATTTAAAAATTAAAGAAAATTGATGATAAAAAAGATAGAATACCCTATTTATGCCATAAATTGCCGCCTGCTTATGAATGACCAGTGGAGTTTTTAGATGGACAAAACCAATGAAATGAACATGTTAAAATTCAAATCAAAATAAATCACGATTGTTTTACAACTTGTCTATTTCTTTTTAATGATTGAAAATTCATAAGCTTCTTATGCTGTAGCATTTTATTCTTGTTTTGATGATAAATCAACCAAATCAACCAAGCAAGTCAGAAAAGCCTTGCAAAAATATGATTTTTTTAAGTATCTGCAATTTTCTTTTCGTTTCATTACACCGAAAAAACTTCCATCACAAAGCCTTTATACACAGGTTACTATTTGCTTTCCATTTCTTGTTTACACCAGCGAGTGAGAAAACAGTAGAGGCTGGATCACAGCATACTGAAAATTAGCGCAAGAATGGCGAGAGAAAGGCAGAGAAAGTGAATAGGCTAGGGAAAATGCGGATGTGCTCTCTGAGAGCCGATTTTAGTCACCAATCACATGAGCAATCTGAGGCCAACTTTTTTGCAATGAGACTGGGCGCTCTTGGGTCATTGGCGGAGTGAACGTGTTGGTCAGTTGTGGGCAGTAATGGCGTTCATGGCATACTTTGTACCATGGAGACTATATTGACCTATTATATAAGCTCAATATACAGTCTATGTTTGTACACAACAGTGGGGTCTAGGAATAAAGTGCCACTGACTAAAGTGCCCCGGACAAAAGTGCCCCGGACTAGAGTGCCACCGGACTAAAGTACCACTGGACTATTGTGCCACCGGACAAAAACGCCACCGGACTAGTGTGCCACAGGACTAAAGTGCCACTGGACTAAAGTGCCCCTTACTAATGTGCCACCAATGTCTTTATATACTTTATATACTAACCTTTCTGTTTTGGGCAGGGCAACTTTAAGATTGGACAAAGTATTGAGATTATGGGAATCTCAAAACGCGATTTTCAATTGATATTTCTATTTTCTATTTTATTTTTCAGTATTTTTGTTCCAATAGGGCTCAGACCATGGTGATAATAATAATTTTGATAACAATAAATAATGATAAATAATGATAATAATAAATAATTTTCAATTGATATATGCCAACAATTAATGACTTTTCATTGAAAACTGACTTAAATAGTCCAAATAAAGAAATAAGAATTTGAAGCTTTCAACCTGGTATGCGCTTTAATATGGCACTGGGTGCAGGCAACATTTCATTTCATTTTTTATCTGGTCTATTTCAGCCAATTTATTGAAAATTTTGTTCTGCTGCGGAGGCCGCGGTGGCGGACCTCCTGGTTGGCTGTGCGATTAGATGTAGGAAGCTTCGTGAATTTATTCCTTTGAAAAAAGTGGGGAAAGAGAGCTGGAAGCAAAGATTGCATGTGGCTGCTAACCAGGGCAAATCAGGCCAAAATGAGCGGCATCACAAACTCCGTAATTCCCCATCCACATATACTCCCTGCCAACTGAGGCCAGAAAGGCTGAAGCATCCTACACAGAGGCTAAAGGCCAGCAATCACAGAATATCAGCAAAAGCTGAATCATCCTAGATGAGGAAATAGTGGAAAGCTTGGAATAAAACAATCAGATGAAAGCCCAATTGTTGCTCCAATAGGACGCAAAATAAAACAATCATATCCCAAATAGTTGAGAAAAGAGTTGATGAGTGCATTGAACAAAAAGGTGTGTAAAGGGCGCATGGGCGAGGGGTGGGTGAGCTGGGACTGGGCCTATGCTCCTCCTCCCTCACTCCCGCCCCTCCTCTCTCCCCCTCCTCCCTCCACCCTCCTTCCCCATCCTCAACTCCTTCTCCTAGCCATTCCGTAGCAAAGAGCAAGCGGAATTAGACACACTCGGGCTCGGGGGCAAGAGGCACTCCCAAGCTCTATCACTTTGCTTTGCGGGCTGGCCAGAAATTGGAGCAAGGATGCGAAAGAAGTAGGAGATTGAAGTAGGAGAAAGTTGGGGTAGAGCAAGTTTGGAGACAAATAAGGCTTAGTAATGGGCCAAAGGAGAAGAGTTTGGGACAAAGTTGGAAGTGAGTGCAGAATGGGTGAGAACGTGAGTGATGAAAGCGCTGAGAGGTGCTGGGAGTGTGTGCAGAGGCAAGTGAGCAGATGGTCATGGGTGGTCCAGAGGGGAGCCACGGCCTTGTCTTGCATTCCTTGCCCGCCCAGCCACCCTCCTTTCCTGCACCCTGCGTCTCCTTTGCTCCTCCCACTCCAGCCTTGCAATCCCTGCACCCAGCATCTGTGTCTGTCAAATTTAAATCAGAGCACCAAGTGTAGAGGGTGTGCAAGTGTTGGAGCACAAGCAGGGACCCTCTAGGCACTTGCTGAAGAGGGTGCGGAGGCGGACTGGCAGCTGTCGTCCAGCTCCTCCTCCTGTAGCTCCACGGAGACCAGGCGGCAAACTGGGTAGGTGCTCTCATGTCCCATAGTCATTCTGGCTGAGATGTAGCGAAGGTGTCCATCCTTGCCAGGGTGAAGGGCTGTGATGCGGAGGAGCTTCCAGTCGGCGCGCTTGCTGTCATCATCCAGGAGTGCCACGCTGCCCACTGTCCACTCCGGCTGCCTGCCCCTTGCCTTCCTCCACCCGTCCCACTCCCAGAGCATCTGCAGGCCCCTACGCTTCTCCTAGCATGCTTCGCATGCTAGGCTATGCTCCAGGGCCTCCGCACCCATGCCCTATGGCCTCCGGAGCTGTGACTGCCCTGCCCTCCATGGCAGGCGGCCTTCGGCCGCACAAAAAAGTTGACTGAAATTGGCCAAATCAAAACAATTGAACAAATGCAATTTTTGATCTGGTTCACGCTTTTACAGCCCGGCTTGGCTAAAATTTGTCAAACTGTAAAAAGTTTTGATGAGCTTCAGGGTTATTAAATCTACTTGAAACTTTCAGGAAACATGCTGCCAACTCTCTAGTTTATTTACTGAAAAGGAGAATGTTTAAAATTTAACCGGAGCGATTTTATGGCAAACTAAGTTGCGGCAGTCAGAAGAAATGATGTTTAAAAATGCGCCGCTTTTGTTATGGGTGATCGCTCAATTTAAATGGCCTTCTCTTACCTTGCGTTTAAAGCAACAAAAACGGACTGAAACTCAAAAACAAAATGCCAACGATATACAGAGAGCAACAAGATCTGCCATCGTGCGCCTCCATCAAGCAGGGCAAAGCTACGCCCAAATCCGTTGAGAACTTTGTCAGAAGCAGTTGAGCCGACAGACTGTCTGCAACATCGTCCTCAAACATAACAAGGTATTCTCGGCTGTTGCCAAGATGCGCGGCCTTTGTTCCAGATAATAAGCTAAGCAATTCCTTTTAACTGCTTTAAGATACTGCCGCAGCAAACGTATCTGCCAAATCTAAGCTGACTTTATTGAAAAACCAGTAATTTATGGATGTTCGAATTTTTGAAACATCAAGATTTTAGGTTTTTGACTATAAATCAAGAAATAATAAATGTGTCGAAAAATTCTATTATCAACTTCAATATATCACCATTAGAGACGTACATGCCAAAATTCAACTGATTTCATTGAAAAACCATCGATTTATGGATGTTCAAATTTTTGAAACATCAAGAATTTAGGTTTTTGTCCATAAACTGAGAAATAACAAATATTTCGGAAATTCCTTTTGCCAGCTTCAAGATAGCACCTCGACGGACGTATCTGCCTAAAATCAGCCAATTTCATTGAAAAACCAGTGATTTATGAATTTTCGTACTTTGAAACATCAAAAAATTGAGTTTTGGGCAAAAATCGAAAAATTACGTCAAGCCCAAAAAATGGCCTAGAGATATCACCCAGGCGGACTTTCATGCAAAAAATCAGCCAATTTCGTTGAAAAACCAGTGATTTATGAATTTTCGTACTTTGAAACATCAAAAATTTGGGTTTTGGGCGAAAAACGCAAAATTACGTCAAGCGCAAAAAATGGCCTGGAGATACCACCCAGTCGGACCTTCATGCAAAAAATCAGCCAATTTCGTTGAAAAACCGCGGAGGCCCGCCCCCGGAAAGACACATATATATATATGCGGACAGACGGACGCAAAAATGGGGTAACTGGTTAAGCTGGCCTTGGCCGCCCGCCGCTTCGGGCAGGGCGCCAGAGCTCCTCCGGCCTCCGGGCACGGGTGCTACGGCCCCTACGCTTTGCCTAGCATGCTTCGCATGCCAGGCTACGCTCCGTGGCCTCCGCACCCATGCCCTCCGGCCTCCGGAGCTCTGACTGCCCTGCCCTCCGCGGCAGGCGGCCTTCGGCCGCGCAAAAATGCGCCGTCTGCAGCAAAGGCCACTGTGGACTGGTTCCAGCGCCACAACATTGACCTAATCCGCCCCGAGGAGTGGCCCCCTGTGCCCCCGATGGCAATCCTCTCGAATTTGCCATCTAGGGCTACCTGGAAGCCCGTGTTTACCGCAAGCCCCTGCCCAGTCTCCACACCCTCAAGAGAGCCCTTCGAAAAGTGTGGAATGTCCTCCCAGTGCAGATGCTTCAAAAGGCTGTCCAGGCAATTTCCTCTCGTCTCAAGCTAATCAAAAAGCCACGGGAGGACTCATTGAGCATTAGTTTACAAATTTTGGAATGCCCGCATTAATTTTCTTGAAGTCTATCATGATTACAAATGATTTTTGTTGAATTTTCAATTTTTGATGTGACAATACTAAATTTTTTACCATGCGCTAGTATCTTGCTTGTTTCCTCTCAAAATTTGTCACAATAAATTTCAGATATAGTAGTACTAACCCTGAAAATATGAAGCGATTCGGGCTTCCTTAGCGTGAGAACAAGGTAATAACAATTCGACAAATTTTAGCGTACATGCACTGGGCGCTGGCCGATTTTCAGTTCAATTTTTAATTTGGTCTTTTTCAGTCAATTATTAATGAAAAAATGTTCTGATTTTTGCACTTGTCAGCTAGAAATTATTATTTTTCATTTCCTGCACCATGACTGGGGCCATATGGGAACAGAATTACTGCAAAAACGAGCTGCGATTCCCGTGAGAATAATTCTCTGCCAGCTCGGTATTGTCGCTGAATGATAAGTGGAGTGCATGCAAAAACAAAGTTCAGAAAGGGCAAATGTTTTCTCGTTCTCCTGATTGCCTACTAATTTGAAGTTAGAACAGTGATTTGGATCTATCCATCAGCATTAGAGTGCATCTCTTTATCCCTTGTGCAACGGTTGCCTGGAGGCAGGTGCAGGGCACAACAAAGCCGCATCTGCTCCAATCACCGCCGCATTCTCTTCCGCTAGGCTGGAGGCTGGGCCACTCTGCTGGCAATGCAAGCGCAGATCATTGCCGGCCTATGCTTCATTCGTAATTCATTTCTATCATCTCTTACATTTATCTTTACATCTTCATCACTTAGCCTACATGGGTCAATTTTCCTGATGCCATCCATAACTTAGCCATCATCGGCAGCTCTTTTTCAAGATCGCAGCACTAAAATTGCGCAAAAAGCCAGCCAAACTAAGAAAAGGAAGGAGTAAAAGGAGATGTGATGCGTGAGAAGCGGTGAATTTTGAGCAATTGATGTGGGTGATGGGATTGTGAAGGCGGATGGCTGGCCCTGGGTGAGGCCTACACGGGTAGCGAGGTGAGCGTGAGCGAGGACTGCGCCAACTTCACGGCCTATCCGGGCCAGATCCTGGACTCCTTCGGCTTCAGCCTCAGCCAGCTCAGCACAGCTCAGCCGGAGGACTGTCGCCGGGCCTGCCGCGCCAGCCCCTCCTGCAACGGCTACGTCCTTTACGATCACGGCTCCAGCTTTTACTGCTGGTAGCTCCTTACAGCTCCTCCCCCTACCATCATTGCGCCTATTCCCCCAGCCCAGCCCAATGCTGGGAGTGCAGAGGGCTGCCGCACTCCCATTCAATGTCTGTCAGGAACTGTCCCTCTTCCAGGTTCAAGGGCAAGGCGACTTCCATTCTGGCAGAGACCCTGAGCACCGAAAGCAACATCACCACCTCCTTCATTCGTCAGTGCGGTTGGAGGAGGGGGGGGGTGAGGTTTTGGTAGAGTAGCTTGGTTGGTCTCTGCTGGCAGATGCTCCGTGCACCTTCGAGCAGGAGGGCGTGGGGAAGACGGGGGACGCGGCTAGACTGAGCCTGGCCGCCTGCCTGGCGGCCTGCAGTGCGGATGTCGGCTGCGGAGCCGCCGCCTACGAGCTGGCCAGTGAGGAGTGCCGCTTCCTGTCCGGCTCTGATGGGGCTGGCGGGCGGTGGGTCTTCCGCCTCCTCCACCCCCGCCACTGCAAGAGCCTCTACCGTAACGGACTCTCCACCTACTCCTTTTCCTTCCTCCAGCTAAACTCCAGGCAAAGAGCGCCAGGGACAGCATCGCTTTGCCGGCAGCATGCTCCAGGACGCAGCTGCCCCGCCCTATGCCTACTCCATCAATGGCCTCCAGTAGCTATTTGCCCATCACCCCTCAGCAGCCCCTCTGGCCTTAACTATTTCTGCATTGCTTGGACCTGGGGCCAGGGAAGGAAGGGAATAGGATTGTCTGGCTAAGGCCAAATTCTCCTTCTCCTTTGACAGCCCCGTCCAGAGAAGCAAGAGATGCCTCAGCTTAGATGGATGCTTTTTCAGGAATCTGACGAACGTTGGCAACCAGATCGCTTGCACCTTAGCTTGTCAAGCAAATAGGTAAGATATCTCTTAAGAGAGCTTTATTAAGAGGTTCAAAAGTTGGTTGCCGAAAAATTTTGATTTTTTTGATTGCATATAACTCACGACTGTCTCAACGGATTTTGATCATTCGACCACCATTCAAACCGTCTCGACAAGAAGAACATTTTCTTTTTTTGACCATCTTTCTACGATCGAGGCCCGCTGTGTTATCTGGTTTTCACAGCTGTCAAAAAATGGATTTTTTATAATTTCAATTTCAATAAAAATGACCTCAGCGACGGATGGGACCCAGTTTTCCTGAAAATTCAGGTTCTTTAAACTAAATGCATCGATTTATGGCTTCTGAGATCTTGTACCAGTAGAAATATTTGATGTTGAATATGAAAATTCCCATTTTGCCCTTATGTTATAACATAGCCAAAAAATGACCAAAAAAATTTTTGTCTCAAAATTTAAAATTTTTGGCCCAAAAAATTTCTTCTGAGCCGTTTTCATATAGCTATGTGGTTTTTAGCTGCATTTTCAATGCCTTAGTGTGAAAAAATTGACATTGATTTTCCCTATGCTATAACATAGGCAGTGTTGTAGCATAAAAAATGCTCATACCCTGATTTACTGCTCAAGCACCAAAACTGAAGCTAAAAACCACATAGCTATGTGAAATCCGTATATCCGTCGCTGAGGTCATTTTTACATTGAAATTGTAAAAAATTCATTTTTTGACAGCTGTGAAAACTAGTTTTTCGTAAATAACACAGCGGGGCTTGATCGTAGAAAGATGGTCAAGAAAAAACAATGTTCTTCTCGTCGAGACGGTTTGAATGGTGCTCGAATAATCAAAATTCGTTGATACAGTCGTGAGTTATATGCAATCAAAAAATCGGCCATTTTTAACATTTCAAAAATTTTATCAAAAATCAAATTTTGGTTTTGCATCCTCATAGGGCACCAAAAGTCTTAGAATTGTGTCTAGTTTCGAAAAAAATATAAAAAAAGGGGGGTCAACATTTTTCGGCAACCACGTTTCTGAGACTTTTGATCTTCTCAGTAAAGCTCTCTTAAGGTTCATACCGTGGGGGGTGATTTATGCGCGAATGATTTCAAACAGGTATAACTCAAGATCTACTCAATATTTTTTTACAAAAATTTATCAGGAGGTGCTCCTAGATGTCCTCTAAATTGTGTTAAATTTTTGTGTGAAACGGATTAAAAATCGTGGTTTTATTTCAATGTTTGTAATTTGAAATGAGTTATATTTTTTGCAAGTTAGTCCTAATATCGTTAGCTATTAATAGTAAATCTAGAAATTGAAAAAGTTGAGAATAATTAATCCAATATTTCAAAGAGCTTATCTCGATATTCTTCTCTCTTGGTCCTTCTTTCTTCCTTCGTTCGACGCGTACACCTCACCACCCCGATTAGCAACTCCCACAGGCCCAAAGTGGTGCGCGGCGAAGTGGAGGAAATTCGTCGAGTACCTTCAATACAGCAGAAGTTGATGGGTGTAACATGAGTTAATATATAGTCATTTCAATGCGCAGGGCAATTATTTGGGTCAAGGGCATAAGTAGAGTTTTGTTGCATAAATTGGTAATGATAATGATGGTAATGAATTGGCCTTGCACCGAGTTTGACCTTGTACCGAATCTGGGACAAGGGACAGAAGACAATTAATAATATTGGTAATGTGCCCCCCAAATCCTGTCCCCTGGTTATTGGACAATCCCAATGGAATCCCACTGGACCCAATTTCAGCTGTCTTCTCTAATATAAGAGCCTGCCCTCGGGAGCGATCGGGCATGTTCATTCTCTGCTTCTTCATAAACGAGGGAAAAGAGAGCTGAAATTAGGCACTCCGCAGTGAAATGAAGCAAAAACTGCTTGAGCTATTGTCATGCGGCGACGTATCGCGACGGCAGCTGCCACCTCTTCAACGCTGCCATCGCTAAGAACCAACTGATGCCGTGCCAGCCTCACGAAGCCTGCGTCCACATCACCTTTCACTAGGCCCAATCACATCTTACCTCTCCCAAATCAAGCCAATGCAGCTTCAATTTGTGATCAATGACACCTGTCTGAAAAGCTAGGCTGATAAATGTGTCTGAAATAATTGTCAAAATGTCAACATAACCAATACCTTTTCCCCACAAAATCGTTTGTGGTTCGTCGTTGCGCGTCAGCTTGCGCCTAATTCTTTGCTTGTGTCTTTCCAATTGTTCGCTTTCCCCACCTCTGCGGCTAGCGCGGCAAATGAGGATAAAGAGATCCAGAATCCCGGAGCAAGACGGAAAACCAACATTGAGCATCGTATTCTGTTTGAAATGCTCATGATGTTTGCCTAGTGCAGGAAACACAAAAGCACAAATAACATAGAAAACAGAGCGGGGTTAATGGAGAAAGCCAAAGAGTGGGAAAGCTCTGCACTGAACTGCTACTGCGCCGCAGTGTGATGAGCATCAGCGCTGTCTTTGGCCGGCTGCACTGTTATGGGCCTAACCTGGAAATGCCAATTCTCATGCTTCTTTCAGCTCCTCATTAGAGGTTGGCATGTCAGTTGGACTTGGAACGACTCCGAATCCTTCAGACAGCCAGTAGTTGAATGGCAGTTGCAAATGTAACTGGTGATTGCTTTGAGAGCCAGCAAAAGGGAACAGGAGGCTGTTGGCTCTGCTGTCCGCCCGGCTGCGGCGCTAGGCCCACGGCCTGTGGCAAGCGGAGCAGGCGACGGATGGCCAGCCTGTATTCTCGGCTTCGACTGTAGTACACGAAGACATTGCAGCTCAAAATCACTCAATCAACATCTATAAACGATAAAGTACTAGAATAGTACTAGTTGTTGATGTTGAATAGGGCATAGGCAGCGAGTTGTGTATACATTTTCGTGAGGGATGGAGGCTTGTTGTAGTCTGATGGCAGGAGGAATTCAATTGCCGCGTAAATGCTTACCACTGTCATCCACCTGGTATTTGTTACATGGCACAAACGTTAAAATTTCATTCAACAATGTAATATTGGCTATGCCAATAAGCGTGCGGCCTCATTTCAACAACCTTCTGCCATGAATTTTCAACTCATCAAAATTGGAGCTCACGCTATGGTACTTGGATGAACTTGTAATTTTCAACAAGTCATTTTGAATTTTTATAATTAGTGACTTTATTGAGCACAATACACTTATGTACTCCTCAAATCTCAAATTTGCCTTGTGTTTTGGAGGTTACCTACTAAACAACGGTTGTGACTAAGCGCAAGATACAAAAACAGGTGGGGGGTAAAATGTTGAGGGAAGGTAAAACCCTTGGGGGATTCTGGTCATAAGCCGCATCCAGATTTATCCTACACTGCTTGGATAAAATTTGGTGTGAATTTGACAAAAATTATTCAATTTAAGCAAATTTGAAATTGGAATTGTTCTTTTTTAACCAGTTTTTTTAGTAACTAAAGAAATAATTCCAAAATTGTCCATATTTTCGCCAAAAATAGAATTGGATAAATTTCACATTTTCTTACCCTGTGATGTACATAAGAATGTCGATTCGAAGTGAGGTCTGGAAAACAGCTTTGCCCTAGCAGAAAACTTCTTCCAAAACCAGCGGAGTACCTGGAAATGGCGCATTCGCTCCTCCAGCGGGCTTTGTCCGCTGCTCAGTCGAGCTGTGACCCAGCGGGCTGAGGCTACCATGAGCACAATCACCACAGCAATGATCCCAAACTCGGACAGCATCAGCAGCATCATCCCATCCTAGCAAAGCGCCGGCGTTTCACATAAGAGAATGTTAATGCTGGTGGTGGCGGCAGACTCACAGGGTGCATGGCGTAGCCGTGAGCGCAGATGCGACAGCTGGAGTAGCCTGTCCCCGTGCTGCTGAGAAGAATGGCCAGTTTAGCGGCGGCGTAGGCCAGCGCCAGTCCTGCCCAGCCCCCCAAATAGCGTCTCGTATCCAGCTCAATCCCCCAGCATATTGCCCTCCCCCTGTCCAGCCGTCGACAAAACCTTGTGCTGTCGAATGGGGGCGTGAAGGATGAGGGCACGATCCAGGGCCAGGGCCAGCGTCATCGTCTCCGTCAGGCCCACCGTCGCGTAGACGCAGAGTGCGGCCTCGCAGAGCGGCAAAGGAAGAGCATTGGCAGATGGGAGGGGACAGTTGGAGGGGGAGCGGACGCGAATGGGCATGGGAGCGATGTAGGCCGAGAGGTGGGCCAGTCCCGCGAACAGACTGGCACCGGCCACCACGGCATCCGCCAAGGCCAAGCCCGCGATGAGCAGGCCGCTCTTGATGCACAGCTCTGGCGTGCCCAGCACTGCCAGCCCCAGCACTGCGTTGGCTGCCAGGCCAATGCTGCAGTAGAGGGGGCCCCTCAGCCTTTCAGGAAAGGGGCAGGGGATGAGCTGGACCTGCCGAACAAGGCCATCACTGTTCCTTGACTGAGGCTGAGCTGGTCGGAGGCGGCCTGGCAAGCCTCCGAAGCGTTGCTGTCGTTGGCGAACATTTCCTGGCCTGCTTTCTCCTTTACTTCATCCCTACTCTCTAACCTAGGCTCTGGCTCTGAAACTGTTTTGTGATTTTTAGAATTTGTCTTAGTTGATGGGCACTTTCTAAGTTTTCAGAATTTGTCTTAGTTGATGGGCAATTTCTAAGTTTTCAGAATTTGTCTTAGTTGATGGGCAATTTCTAAGTTTTCAGAATTTGTCTTAGTTGATGGGCAAAGGGGCAATTTCTTGGTATTTTTCCTTCAAAGTACTAGCATTATGGGAATTAGCTAACGAAAGCTAACAATTAGCCTGAGCTGCCGGTGCCCTTAGTTTGTCTTGAAAGTGCACCAAAATTAAAAAATGCTTCATTATTGAGCTGATTTTTTCTATCTTTTCAATCTCAATTTTTTAATTTTTGTCAATAATCATCATTTTCATGCTTTTATCTTGCATATTCGCTAAAAAAACTATCATTTTTGAATATTTTTGTTGTAATATTTTGGTCTAGAAAATGCTGAAATGTTGCAAAATAGGTGGCGCAAGTGAACCACAAGAGGCGCTTTTGCACTGGTGAAAATGATAAAATGATAATATTTTTAGCGAATACGCAAGATGCAAACATGAAAAATTATAAATTGATATTTTGGCAATTCACTCAATAATCTCAATAATAAAACATTTTTCAATTCTGCACTTCCTAGGCAAACTATGGGTACAGAGCTCAGACTCACTGTCAGCTTTCGATTGATATCCATAACGCTAGACCTTTAAAGGAATAATACCAAGAAATTGTCCGTTTAGTAACTTGAACTCGCTGAAACTCGATTTTTGCCATTTTTCAACTACACTTCACGTTTTGGCTGTAATAAACAAATGTCTGCATATTTTTAGATGTCGCTTGGTGAAATTACTTAAAATTGTACGGAAATAAAGAAACTGCAATAAAGGGGGGTCCAAAATTTATGTCCGCCCGATTCTTGCTGCTCTGAAAAACCCACCTCTTCAACGATAGAGACCAACAAAACCAACCTTAACTATTATCTAACGATGTTAGATGCAAAATATACAAAATCAGAAAGTCAGCAAAATGTTGGATACCATGGCTGCTACTATACTATTAAACCTAATCATACACCCTCAGTTTAGTAGGCTGATGCAAAGTGGCAGGTGGATAAATTGTGAAGGCCCGATATCACGCGATTGAGATTTGCCCCTTTGTTTCTCAAGAAAACAAACCCCTTTTGTGAGCAACTTTTTCCGGATAATCTCAAAACATGTGCGTTTGTGCGGACCCAAGCAGAAGACATAGATCAGTTCAGTTTGGGTTTACTTTTATTTTTAGGTGTCAAAAGATTATTGAATGATTTGCCACATATAACACATGAAATACTGTGCCAGCTTGTTTTTCCCGCACATCTCGACAAAGCAAAGTTCAATCGTGCCCAACCATGCCCCACAATGAATACGCTTTTGGTGCATTTGATGAAAAAATTAGTTCTCTCCTGTACATTTTCTGTCATCTTTGATGATAAAGTGTCACCAGATTCAGTACTATCACCAAACGAAACAGAAGCAAATGCTTCCGACTACAACCCCGTCGGAGGCGCAGCAGTGCTGGACATGTCCACGGTCTCAGCAGGCGGCTCAGGCGACAGCTCTTCCTACAAATAACCCTGCCTAGATGTCCATGCTGGAGACAGATTTCAAACCTTGACAGCTTTGGAGGGCCTGGCATAGTCGAAGCAAGACTTGAGCAGCTCGTTCATCTGCTTGCGCAGCGTGGCTCTGTAGTCGTTGATGTGCTGCTGCTGGTCTCCCTCCACCTCCGCATGCTCCGCCTCAAAGTGTCCGTCCAGGCTCCCTGGGGCCCAGCCGGTGGAGCCTAAAGCCCCATAGCCAAGTTTGCTCTGAAGAGAGTTGTGAATGATGGATAGGAGACCAGGGGTTCCCTGGGGACAGAGGGCGCAGGCGACGCCGGGCTGGCCCAGATGGCGACTGCCGATGTGCTCCCGCTTGTTGGAGGTCGCCTCGCCGCAGGACTGGAACAGGGGCTAGGCTCATGGGGGTCATGAGAGGTTGGAGAGGACCTTGCAGGTGAAGAGGTGTTTGGGGCTGGGGCGGTGCTGCTTGGGCTCGCTGGGGGCGGCGGGCTGGGGTGCAGAGTCACGACTGGTGGCTGAATCACTGCGCCGCTTGCGACTTCCCCTTGGAGTGCCCATGCACTCTAGCCATGCCTCAATCATTGATAGCCTTTATTGATATTAAAAAAGGGGCGATAATGGAAAGACCTGGTCGAACTGGGCCTTGAACTCTGGGCGGCGGTCCGTGAAGTCCAGGGCAGTCTCCGGATGGCTGTTCTCGAAGTGGCGCTTCATATCCAGCGGGACCCAGGCTGCCTTGAAGGGACAGAGGTTGCAGGCCAGCGCTTCCACCTTCCGTCCAGGCCCATTGAATGGGCAAATACGGGCAGGAGCAGCAGACCTGGAGGTGCTTGGAGACATGGTAGTAGCGGCTGGAGTTGGAGACTGGCCAGGCTTTGCCGCACAGGCGACAGGCGTCCTTCTCCTTCTCCTCCTCCTCCTCCTCTGCCTTCGCTGACGTCGTAGGCGGGGCCTCCAGCTCAAACCTTCCTTCTAAGAGGCAGAGATGGAAGAGCCAACACTGACCGCTGTCTCGGATGTCTGCGGCTCAAAAGCCTGGGCAACGAGGGCCTGAAGTTTAGGCGTCAGTGCGTCCCTTTGGTCGTCGTAGGCCAGTTCCTGACCGGGGTGCTCGGCGGCGTGGTGCTCTCGAAGGAGTTCCGGCCACCAAGCCGTTCGGAAGCGAGTCTCCTCGGATGGGCAGTTGAGGCAGCTCAGAGCCTGCGACCCCCTTAGTCTTTCTTGAAGAGGTGTTTGAGGGAGAGGGAACGCTTTCGCCGTCCGGGAGGTGGCTGGCGAGGACGTGCTTGAGCTGGTTGGGCACGGAGAGCTGGCAGAGGCTGCAGAAGTGCAGCTCAGGCTTCGTAGCCGGGTTCACTGGCGGAGGCTTCGTGTTCAGCTCCTGGAGAAAGGTGGATCAATGAAGGATCAATTAACTGAAAAGATTCTACTGGGAGAAGTGGAGCGATGAGACGCTTGAGGTCCTTCTCAATCTTGGTGTCGGGCATCTCCACGACGGCGAAGTTGCCCGGGTGCTCTTCCACCTATGAAAAGAGACTGGTAAATGTAGTGAGAGTGAAAGGTAGAGCTGGTGGACCTCATGATGAGCTCTGGCATCAGCCTCGGTGGCAAAGAGCTTGGCAGGGCTGCGAGGGCAGGAGTAGCGGAAGTAGGCGAAGTGGAGGAGGCACAGATGGCGACGCAGTCCCACCAGCGTCCCCTCCACTGGCTTAGCGCACTCTGGACAGGCTGCGCCCATTACTTTCCTACTCAGATACTCATTCAAACACCAGTCAGCAATTGATTCAGCCAGGAATCCCAGAGGCCAAAACTTTGGGTGGATGGGCAGGAAAGTCGTCGACTAGAAAGCAGTTGACAAGGTTTACTGGTCAGAAAACAGCGCAATGGAATTCAAATAAATATAAATGCGGGTGCTAGAAAGATGGGCGCATGGGATGCTCCCGAGTTGGCAGTGGGGTTTTGGCAGATGGTCCAGGAACGCCAGGCTGATGATCCCCATCGTCCTCCTCCTCTTCCTCCTCCTCCTCCAGCACCGATTCGTCGCCGCCTTGCGCCATGTTCAACGAAACATCCAAATTCTCAAGAAGCGAACTCTTCAAGGAAAGGAAGGGAAGAATGGAGGAGGTTACGCTGTGATCCAGAGTGAGGTTGGGGTTCTGCCGGCGGCGGCGGCTCTTGGAGTTGAAGCAGAGGGCGAGCCATCTGTCCAGCTCTGGGCGGATGTCCTCCTTCCGATCGATGACGTCCAGCGGCTGGCCCGGGTGCACCCGCTGGAAGTGCTTCACCAGCTCCCGCTCGTTCCACACGGCCGAGGAGCCCGCCGTAGCCTCCGGACATACGTTGCACAGCACCGCGTTGAACTGCAGAACAACTTCTGGCTCTTTCATGCTCACTGCTTTTTTAAAAGATTCGCCAGTTAAGGACCCTAGTGGATGGTAAAAGTGGTAGCGGTAATTCAGCTGTTTATTTGATGAGTGTCTAAGGACCATGTTGCCCTTCATGGGTCAGTCATGCCTGCGTCTTTTCCTATGAAGCCAAGTAACCCTAGACTACTGAAGCTTAGGCCAATGCCTATGGTGGAGGCGGGGTACCTGCATGTGCTTCTTGAGGACGTGGATATGCTTCAGGGGGACCTCATCGCCGCACTTGAGGCAGGTGTAGCGGGGGCCTTTGCCTCTTCTTCGACCCCGTGGCCGCCCCATCACGCTCTCATCCAACTCCTATCAGTTTACCCTCTTTTCACTCCTCCTGCCCCCTTCAAGGAATCCCTTCGAACCTCATTGGGAGATGGCGGCCCCCTTTGAGCAGGCGAATGCTGCTGCGGAGGCTGCTGAAGCGTAGGCTTCGGCTGCTCCGGTGAAGCATCTTCCTTTGTCTTTCGCCTTCGCCCTCTGCCATCGTGAAAGCCGAAACAGCGGAATACGAGGGCCTTCAGCTGCAGATGGCGGTGAAGTGAGAGTTGGATCATAGGGGCAGTAGGTGAGAGAGGAGGAACCTGATCTTTGTAGCGCTCGCGGAGGTCGAGAAAGCTGAAGCGGGTGGTGGCGTGGTGGCGCTTGAAGTGCTCGCGCATGGGCCCGATCTCCCAGGCCGTCTTGAAGGGCTCCTCCGGGGGGCAGACGGGGCAGACGATGGCGGCCAGGCTGGGCTCCGCGTGCTTCAGGGCATGCTTGCGGTAGTTCTTCGTCGCCTCCCCGCACAGCTGGCACAGCGGCTGCTGCAGCAAGTTTAGGCTTTGCTGTTGCAAGGAGGTGAGCTGGAGAAAGAGGGTTGTACGAAATGCGCAGTTGCAGCAGAGGCAGGACTGGCGGAGGGTGGCGGGACTTCGGGCGGGGGCTTGCTGGGCTTGGCGGGGGGCAGGGGCTTGTGAAGAGGGGGTGGAGGGGGCGGGGGAGGAAGAGGAGAGGCGGGCTCTTCGTCCTCGGCGTCCGGCTCTTCCTCCTCGCTGACGGATCGTTCCTCTTCCTCCTCCTCATCATCGTCCTCCTCGCCTTCTTCCTCCTCGGGCAGCGGTGGTGGGCGGCGAAGTTGCGGTGGCGATGCATCCTGTCAATCTAGGCAGCTTAGGCGAGGCCCGGGAGAATTGAGGATGCAACCTCTAGACGACTGCGTTTGGCTGCCGAAGGCGCCTGCTCCGCGGGATCATTCCACTTCCTACTGTCTCCTCCAAGAAGAATATTTGCCAACTAGAAACCGAAAAGAGGAGCTGTGCGAGGAACCTTGGCCGCCGGACTTGGTAGCTGCGATGAACTTTTCCAGCATAGCATCCAGAGCCTCCTCCAGGGCAGCGTCGGGGAGTTCGGGGAGGAAGTAACCTGGGCCATTTTCACCCTCACACCGAGTACAAGGGCAAATTATAAGCAGGAAAACATTAAATAAAAAGAAATGCTCATTTTCTCAAAACTCAATAGTCACCTGGCCCATGGCGCTCCAGTCGTGCATGGAGCAAAGCTGCATCGGGGGAGGCGAATCGGCGCTGTTGGCAGTGCGAGCAGCCGAAGCGCCAGTAGTTGAGGTGGACGGAGGCCAGATGCCAGCGAATGTCCTTGGCGGGCACCGATTGGCAGCACTCTGACGTCATTCCCAGGGCCTTTTTTAGAGCTCGCAGATTGAATGAGGCCAATTGTTGAGTCCCCTTGCGCACACTGTTTATCGAGATCTTCATCTCTGCTGCTAATCCTCAGGTCTGTTGATGGTGTGTGTAGCTCTTTGCTGCTGGTTGGAATTGTTCTGCGAAAACCCTGAAGATTGTGCAAGCGTCCAATTGCTAGAAGATGATGCGCAGTGAAGGAAAGGCAAGGTGATTTGAAGAGCAAATTGGGGCGGCGGTGTGGTTGGAATCTCCAGAGGCCTCAAATCGTTTTGGGCGAAGTGCGGCCTTGCTGGTCTAAATGTAAATGGGCGGGTGTGGGGGTGATAATCTGCTTTGGCGCTCGGCAACTCGTGGTCCAGATGCGAATCTAGGGGGGAAGGGGGCGGGTGGAGGAGAAGATGCCCATTCTTCATCCGCCCACTTCAACATGCCCCGGAAGAGGATGATCAGCCCCTCAGTCCATCATTTACTGCCCCTCCCTTCGCATCCTCCTCAACCACATGCCCTTCTGCCTCAATCTCCTCCACTGCCACATCTACTGTAATTTCCGGGGGGCTCTTTTTCGGGTGGGCTGTGACTGAGGAGGGGGCTGAGGATTTGAATGAAGGAGTTGGAAGTGGTGGAGTATTTGAGGGTGTGTGGGGGAGCGGCTTTTGAAGGCTTGACCTTGGCGGGTGCTCAAGTGGCCGCTGCTGTGTCCCTCCCGTCCAGAAGCCGTGGCCATGTGTATCAACGGATGGTGAAAGGGAATGGGCTCCTCCCTCTAATTGCTGGTAATCCTATCTCCCGCAGACGCACTCCTACTCCCCCTTCTCTTCCCCCTCCTCCCCTCCTCTCTACCCCTCATTGCCTGCCCCAACCTGACAATCCTCTTGTTTACGCCTCATCTGGGCATGTGTCACCTCGGAGGGAGCCCCCTTTGGCCCTTCATTGTGTCCTCCTCCAACAAACAGGGGCTCCCAGCTTCTCTCAGCTGCCTTGGGGCGCCTGCCTTTGTGCTGCGCCTCCCCACCCACCCACTTCAATGCCCCATTACCGTCTGTCTCTCCCCGCCCAGGCCCGCTTAGAGATTCCGCCAAATGCCTCTCCTCCACACTTACGCATCGACTCCTCCCCCCGCAGATTTCAACCCGCCCCCCAAAGCCTTCCTTTGCGCATCATCGCGCCCGCTAACCACAGACACAATCACCGACCCAACTACTCCCGCCCCAACTCCCATCGGCTCCTGCATATTGCATGGCCCCATCATGGCCTCCAATCCTACCCCAAAGCCAGGTAGGTGAGCGGAGAAAGTGTACAGAAAAGGTGGAGGATGGAGTGTGCGCTTGCTACAAGAGGCCAGAGGACATGCATCGGCGAGCGTAATGGGCTGCAATCCATCGGAGGGGAATCTTAAAAAGACGGCCAATGCTCGACGACGGGGGGCCGCTGGAGTCTTTGAAGCGGAACGAGCGCCTCCGAAATGCGAAATCTAATTTCCCCCTCCCGGCACCTAGGCGGCCCTGATCCATCAAGCCCTCCCCGCCAACCTTCCAACACCGCCGCCCCGCTCACTAGCTTTTGCAATTGCAAGCGGCGCCCCGGCCTGCCCAGTGACAAGCTGAGGCCTCCTCCGATGCCTATGTAATGATGCCCTTCCCACCCTCCCTCATCAATCCATCCCCTCCTCCTCCTCCTCCTCCTCCACCCATCCTCCTCTCTTCCACTAACACCCTCCCCCATGAAATGCCAAGCACCATCTGGGAGAGGAGAGGGAGATGAGCACCCGCAATCCTACACAGAGCACTGCCAGCCATTCACTTCCTGGTCAGATGTGAGCTGGAGTGGAGTGGAGGAGGGATGGGTGAGGAGGGGGTGGTGGAGGAGGGACAGGTGCACTGCTTCCCGCCGCACGCCACTCTGTTGGCACTGATACGGCATTGACTCGCTGGGAGCGACTCAATCTGTCCCCCACCCACACCCACTCTCCTCCAACTTACCATCACGCAATCCCCCCGGTCAAACACACACACACACACTGCCACGCAGCAACACCAGAGCACTCCGGCAGACACTCAGACTGCTTCACTCCGCCTCCTCATTTCTGCCCTGTCTAGCCGAGAGGCATTTGAAGAGTAGTGTGCAGGTGACCAGCTCCGTTGCCCGGCAGCCCGTGCTTTCTCATACATTTTCGCCCTCCTTCTCTCACAAATCTGACTCTCCACTTTCACCTGCCCCCTAGGCTGGCTGATAGCAACAAAGACAAAAGGCTGCAGGGATTTGAGAGGCTTGTGAAATCAAGGCCGCCCTGGGTTGTTGACCTAGCCAGGGGAGGGCTTGTATGTGCTGCTGCTGGAGTGGTGCAAGGTTGTCCATCTGTGACAAGGTCGACGGGAGCTGGCCAGACGCCCCCTGGGACCGCCAACCTTGCCCTCCCCTTCCTCCTCCACTCATCAGCTTCCGCCCTGCTCATCCCCCTCCACTCAACTGATTTCAGGGGCCCTCCTCCCAGCCTTCCGTTTTCCCTCGGAACCTCGATGGCCTATCAGATTCCTTATTTAGCCATTCCACCCGCAAAAAGGGGACTTTCCATTGATGGAGTAGGGGCTGCGAAATTGCGCTGATAGGTTCAAGGATGGCCGGGAACAAAAGGGGCGTTTCTTAAAGACGTCAAAGTTGAGCTGTGCCGTCAGCAGTTGAGGCGTGTTTGGAGGTGGCTGAGTGCAGGGGGGGAGGGGAAAGTGTTTGGAGGTAGTGGATGTGGGGAGAGTGGAGGATGGGGGGCGTGGCCTGAGTGGCATTAGTGGGCCAATGGGCAGACATCCCCAGAAGCCCGAGCCCCCAAATCCTCTCCTCCACTTACACTCCTCACCCTCTACCTCTCCCATTGCTTTTCCAACCAGCTATCTTCCTTTCTTCCTCCCATTCTCCACAAAGCTTGATCAAACCAAAGGTATGCTAAGAGCTTGTGCCATTCTGCTTCGAACTAGCTGTCCTTTTTTCGCCCTAATTATGCTATAAACTTGAATGATATTTGTAAAGTCCCGCTAATTCACAGCTCCTTCAATATCGAGCAAGTGGGAATGAAAAGTGGGGCATTGATTTGGGCACCTGGTGTAAGGGAGCAGGGGAGCAGAGGTTTGCGTGCTGAGGCTGGGCGTAGAAATGGAGACCTGGCTGTCTTGCCTGGCTCTGGTTCCACTTCCCTCCCCCTGGCCCCCCAGGGGTCTTGATTACATTAGGCGAGTTAATGACAGCACACGCACTCGGCCCCAGGTATGTGTCTAGCACACTCTCTGCCCTGGCGCGCGCTCCAGAGATCCGCTTTCCCCTTCCACCTCACGCAACCCAGCCACCAACAGGCCCACCAGCAACCAACTAAACTGAGAGAGGCCATGTCCTTCTCCGTGGAACGCCTCTTGGCCAAGAAGGAGGAGGAGGATCCAGAACCGCCCGCCGCCCCAGCCCAGCCCAATCCGCTCCAGCTCCAGCTCCTCCTTTGGGCCATGCACCAGAAGGCTCTGGCAGCCCAGGCCGCCCAGGCTCTCAGTCCCAAGCTTCAGCCCGGTTCCCTACTCTCACTCCTATTGAAACGTGGTCCTAATATGGCCCGCTGTCCTTGGAAAGGCCTGGGAGAGCGGGGCGGGCTGACCCCCCTGGGCTCCCCGCCGGGCTGGTCGGCGGCGCTGTCGCCGACGGTGGCCTCCAGCGAGGGGGAGGCGGAGGAGGCGGGGAGTGGACTGTTTCCGGCCCCCGCCTGGCAGCTGAGGCAGATGGCCTTGAACGCGATGACCATCCAACGCCTTTCACTCTTCATGCACCATCAGCAGGCCGCCGGCGCCTCTGCTGCCCCTGGCCGGTTGGTTTCACTGCTTCCATGCTCTCTTCTTCTAGGCGGGAGAGGAAGGAAGTCTTCATCCGAAATTTATCTGGCCTGTTATTCAAAAGCGGATGAAGACTTCCTTCTCCTCCCGATACTTTTTGTTCTTTCATTCTGGTCTTCTTCCATTCTTTCTTTCTGGAAGGAGGGATTTGGCTGGCACAGGCTGAGTCCGGACGAGCTGAGCCCGGGCAGTGCAGCGTCGGCGGGCTTTTTTGGCGGCGCGGGGCCCGCGGAGCTCTACACCTGCCTCAAGTGCTCCAAGATATTCACCACCAGCCACGGTCTCGAGGTTTCCTGCCCAGATTGAGAGAATTGAACAGAGTCTGAATAGAGGCATGGCTTTGCAGGTGCATGTGCGTCGTTCTCACACAGGGCGGCGGCCCTACAGCTGCAACGTGTGCAACAAGAGCTTCGGCCATGAGGTCTCACTGAACCAGCACAAGTCCGTGCATCAGCAGGAGCGAGCTTTCTCCGTGAGCCCCTGCTTTTTTGCCATCTCTTGGAGTTGCAACAAGGCTTTCCGTTCAGTGCAACCAGTGTGGGAAGACGTTCAAGCGTTCATCCACCCTGTCCACACATCTGCTCATCCACAGCGACACCCGCCCCTACCCCTGCGAGTACTGCGGCAAACGCTTCCACCAGAAGTCGGACATGAAGAAGCACACCTACATACACACTGGTCCTTCTTTTAGCCTCCTTCTTCTAGCTTCCCTCCTTTCTTTCTCTCCGCGCTCTCCTCTGCTGGAGAAGGCAATCGGAGGAGATTGGGCCTGGCACTGATGGGAATCTCAGGTGATGGATCTGTGCCTTGTGTTGGCCGGGGCTAGGATGGGCCAAAAGAAGCTCGATTACCTCTCAGCAGCCTGTAGGGCTTGTAGGGGAGGGCTGGTAGCTGGTGTGGCGGGGATTTGCAATCAGGGGGCGGGGGCGCACCTTTTATGTGCCCTGCTAGGGGCAGAGAGTGGAGAGAGAGGCTGTTTGGAGGGCCGGGGAGATTGGATGGGAGGGGAGGGGCGGATTTTTATGCCCACGGCCCTCCTTTGCCTCCTTCAGATTTCTCTCTCCCTTCAACCCCAGCCCTACAACCCTTACCTGGCTAGCAGAAGAAAAGGCTGGCATAAAAAGAGCCGGGGGCATAAAATCCCGGCCGCCCACAGCTCAAGCTCACTGATGCCATTGATGCGCTTCACTGCTCCGCTTGTATACTCCACCAGTCCTCTGCACCAAAAGCTTTTTACGGTATTCTCTGCTTTCGGCAATGACGGGGTCTGGGGGTGGTGCGGAGGGCAAGGAGCCATAAAGCGGGTGATCTGGGCCGGGGCTGATTCCGGGGCCCCACAAATCTTGGCGCCGTGTGTCCAGAGAGTGCGGGCGATGGCTGGCGCGCCTTTGATTGTTCCCAGCGGAGCCACAAGCCCCCTCGATGAAAGCTGGATGAAGATTCCTCCGCCAGCGCCCAATCTCGATCCCTTCCATTCTCCTTGCTCCCTCCAACCCTCCAGTTCTCCTTCCAGCAGTCTATTTCCGGGCGGAGTACAGTAGAGAGATAGAGAGAGGGCGGGGGAATCCGAGAGATCATTGCCATTAGGGCAGCTGTGCAGGGCTGGGGAGAGGCAATCCAATATGGCGAGGTTGGGGAGAGTCACCTGGAATTAGGGAGTGGCCTGCCTCCCGGCTTACCGCCTGAGCGATTGGCCGAGGTGGCAACGGGACATTTCAACTGATTGCCTCCAACGCCCCCCTTGCACATCCCTACCCTCCCCCTCCTACTCTTCCTACCCCTTCCACCAACCCCAACACCGCCTTTCCATGAGATTAGACAACCTAACCCCAGGATTCCCCCCTACCTTCCCCCTTCCATCCACACAGCCCTTGAATCCCTAAGCCCCTGATATGCTCGCTCAGCCGTTCAAACCTACAACATTGCCTTGTGCTAGCATTTCAGGCCCTTGTCCCTCTCGGTCTAGAATACGAATGCCAAAGCTGTGACGCCTAGAATGACAACAAAAAAGCAATAAACTGAACATATTTCAGGCGAAAAGCCGCACAAATGCACCGTCTGCGGCAAGGCCTTCAGCCAGTCCTCCAATCTCATCACACACACCCGCAAACACACCGGTTCACTTCTCCCTATCCTCCAGTCTCTCACAGCCACTCAAATCCACTCTTGAGGCTACAAGCCGTTCTCCTGCGAGCTCTGCATGCGAGCTTTCCAGCGCAAGGTGGACCTGCGACGGCATAAGGAGACCCATCACCCTGGCCAAATCACCCCTGAGCAAACTCCGCCCTCCTCCTCTGGCCCCAATCCCACCTCTCTCACACCTCTCTTCCAACCCTTCACCCCCATCAATGCCCCACAGGCCTAGGCCAGTCTATCCTAGTCTAGCGTCTAGTTCTTTTCCTGCCCTTTTTTCTTTGTGCCCTCCATCTCCTGAGCTTGCGTCCTCTTGTGCACCTCGTCAAACCCCGATGCTTTGGCTCCGCCAGTTCTCAGCATATCTGCTTTCCACTCCCACCTGCTTTGCTTTTCCTCCTACCTTCCAGGTTCCCAATTATCCCGCGTTCCTCTCTGCTGTGATAGCCCAGTAGCGATTGGCGCGCATATTTGCTTTTTTGCTGAACTCATTATTCGCTTGACTCTAGTCAGCTTGTTCTTTTCCCTTGTGGGCCACGCACACTTGATGGCGGCATAAAATGGAGCACTGTGAACAGACTGGAGTGCTTGGTATGGAAATGGGGTGGGAGGGGCGGAGAGACAGGAGTGATGAGCGGATGGTCACTGGCTGGGGGAGGCGCAACAGATGGAGCTCTGCCTTCCCTCAAGAGGCGGATAAACACCAACACTCCTACATCACTCTCATCCCCCTCACCAACCGCCACATCACAGCCTATGCATGACTCCTCCCTTCTCATTTCATCTTCTAGTTCTTCTCCAATTCTGCCCCAAGTCACAGAAGAAGATCATGCCTAAAGATGTCAAGCCCAATCTGGGAATGGGAATAATGTAAAGTAGGTACAGTAGGGGGACTTCGGGGTGGTCAGAGTCTAGATTTGCCATTTATCCGAGGAGGAGGGGAGGCTCGGTGGTGCGGAATGGGAGTGGGGAGAAGAGGAGGAGGAGTTGATGAGACAGGCGAAATCAAATGCCCTCACGGCCCCCTGACACCCCGGCCAATCACACCGGCCCCGCCCCGCCTTTTCACTGGCTTCGCTGCCCCCGGCTCTGATTAAAAATCGCCCCCCGCACCCGCAATCGCCTTCAACTCCTCTCCTCCACCCCGCCTGCTCAGTCCACCGTATAGAAGCGCCAGCACAAGCTCGGCGCTGTTGTCATTGATTCCCGTTGCCTCCAATTTTCCCGGCACCCTCGCTAGCGATCTCTGACAGGCCTGTAATTGGCCTTGTTACCTGCCGCCTGCCTTTGCACCCCACCAACACCGCCTTCATCACCTAATTGCAGGGAATCCTGTGGGCCTGAAACTGGGTGACGCCTAGAGGTGAGGAGGGCTGGGGGATGAGGGATGGGTGGTGGTGGGCTGTTGAATAATGCGGGCTGCGTGAGGGAGGCGAGGACAGATTGGCAAAGCCCCGCCCGGGCCTAATTGTCCGCCGCCCCAGCGACGCCCCTTCACCTCCGCACCCTCTTCATCTCTCCACCCACCCCTCTTCATCCACCCACCTCCAACCCTACCTATCATAATCTCCGTCCCCCCTCCTCCATCCCTTATGCCCAGACATTCGACGCCACACCTCCCTCCTCAACCACTCCTCATTCCTCTTCCTCCTCCTCATACTCCGCCGGCACCCCCCGCTTTGGCCAATGCAACACTTGGCAAGCTGGGCTCTGATTGAATCGCTTTCCTATGCGAGAGGGGAATCTCGGTGAAGGAGGCTGAGGAGGGGGCGAGTTAGGCGCGGAGGCGATTAGCGCTGCAATGCATGAGCAATGCGCCTCAAATCTCATCATCTAACGACGCCCTTCCCTTCCCCCGCCACACTCGCCCATGCATACGCTTTGCCCTTGTCAGAAATCTGCCGCAATGCTAACTCCCCAACCTCTGCCCTGCCTCTATCCCACTCTTCAATCCACATCCCTCTTACAGCTTCCGCCTACAGAACTCCCTTGCAAAGCCAGCAAAGGCTCAATCTGTCAGCCCGGCCACTTAGAGCCTTCCAAAGGCCAGTTGGCTGTTGATGGGCGGTGAGTTGAAGAAACACCGGAACAGCTAGGCGCGGCCTTTGAAGACTGCCGACAATTTCCCCTCCACCTTCCACACTTCATCCTCCCCAAGGCGACACATGCATATTGAGTTGCTGCTAATGTTGCGCTCACCTTTAGCGCCCATTCCAGTCGCCCATAAAGACCTTGCCAAGGGCAAAAGCAGTCCACAAAAAGGACACGGAAGCATTGGGTAGCCAGAGTACAATTGCAGGGCAGGGCCTAATGCAATTGGCAGAAGGCGTTTTGAGTCTGTAAGAGGTCCTCCGATTTCCGGCCAAGGAGACAGGGAGCTCATAAGCAGAGGAGAGGCGGATTGGAGGGCGGAGGTTGGCGTCCCCTGCGGCTTTGCTCCTCCTGCCCTGCTCCTCCCCCAAATTGCTTGCACCAATTGCTTCTCCTCCACCCACCCTCCACCCCCGCCCCGCCCAAACACTGATTACGAAATCTGAACCCGCCCTCCCACCCGCCCCCTCTCCACCCGCCAAACTCCCTGGAGGTCCACACTGCCTCTTCCCTTCCAATTTCCTGCCCGCACTCTTCGACCTGGCCCTCTCGGCGGGAAAAGATCGTCCCACTTCTGCTCTTACATTCCACCATTCCATGCGAGGGGGTAAAAATACGAAATGTAATGGGGCAAAAAATGTTTTTTATATCCAACAGATTTCAATGAAAAAAATCGCGTAAAGCGGTACAAGCCTGACGTAGAATTTGGATGCCATCGCAGATGCCGGTGAGTTAGTAGCCCGAAAAGTTTTTCTGAGGCCAGGCAGCAATAAACAAGAGTGGTGGTGATGAAAAGACTGCCGATGCTGATTTACACCCAACAGCCCAAATGGCAATCTAGAATAGCTCTAAGCTTCAAGCATAAATTACTTTCATTGTTCGCGCCACTTTGCAAATCCTCCACGCTTCAGTAATCTTCCACGTAGCCATCTTCCAATTTGCATTGCCATCTTGCGAATAATACCTGACCGCTAAGGTGCCCATGGAACATTACATAGGCAGGGTAAATGAGTTTTTCAATGGCAAGCCAGGAGTTTTGCATTTACATGAGGCTGCGCATCTCTTGGCATCAGCCAAAAATACCTTGTTGCGTTCTTCATGCTGTGACTTTTCTGAATGGGCTTTGTTGAAGAAATGATTGAAGCAAATCCGCCCTGTTTAGATTACAAGGCTTAGTCACAAAGCTGCAAAAATGTCAACTACATTCCTGAGTAGCCGAGCGCAGGGCGCCAGATGCACTGGAGCTCCGGCATGTCAAACAAGAGCGCAGACGCCGCCCAAACTCACATAGGCAGGACACCAGCATACATCAGCCTAGAAGTGCCAACCGGAGAAATGACTCTCATTCACTGCAAGCCGGGTCGCAAACGCTCCAAGTCCCTGCGCAAAGCCGTCAAGCGAGTCTCCAAATCCGTAAAGGCTGTCAAGCGGGCCTCTCTAAGGGGCAGAGACGATGGACCGGAGGCGAAGAAGCCTCGAGGGGAGGAGACGGGAACTACAATGGGCCACTTCCAGCTACTCCCTGTATCGGAGTTTGAGGCCCACATCTTTCCGTGCCCTTCCCCTGCAATAGTGAGTGATGGGTGAGTGAGAAAAGGAGAGGATTGAGGCTGTTGGGGGAGGCAGACTGGATGGCCCTGCGCTGCGCCAGCAAGGCCATGAACGCCTACGTGGCAGGGATCGTGGGCATCACCATCAACCTCTCCCGCTACAAGTTTCTCCCTCTTCCCCAATTCTTTCGCATTTACACCTCATAATTTATCTGGCAAAAGCGTAGCCATTTATTTCATTAGCATTCCAAAATTGGTCATTGGTGTGATCTTCCTTTTTGGGCTGGCGCGAACGGAGCGTCAGCGGACTGTCAGCGCCCAGCCCCTCTTTTCGACCCAGGTGTACGTTTTCGGGGTTATTGCTAGATCTTAATTTTGATAAGGCTGCTGCTCGACACAGAAAGCTCCAATCGTTCTAATTCTTTTTCCATTGGAATGAGCAACATCGATTTAACTATAGTTTATCTTTTGACTTTTGCACAAAACTTTTTATTTTGCCATGAAAAATGTAAAAAACCGTTTGTCCGAACTCCTCCTCCTCCTACTCCTCCGCATCTGCTCAATGGACGATAGTAGGTATTCATTTCTTCCCCCACCCCCTCCTTCTCGGGTCCGTGGGACTCAAGTATTTATTTATTCATAACTGTTCAGTTAAATTTTGTACCCATATGCACCTGTGGTGTAGTGGTGTAAGCGATTGGATTGATGGATGAAAGGAGGAGGTTCAAATCCATCTCAGATATTTAAATTTGAGAAAATAACATGTACTATCGGCAGGCCTAATGTAAAGCTCTTTTCTCCCGAAAATCGATTGCCCTGAGTATAAGCCAAGAAGATTTCTTAAAATTTGTTCGTTTGCCAATAAATTTACATTGTACTTTTCATTACCGAAACCTGTTTTGTTATTTTTATTAAAAAAAAGTTTTTTTGAATAAGTGTTGTTTATTATTATTTATTTATTTATTTACCAAATAAAATCTTAACTAAATATATAACCAACAATATAAAATTTGAATTTATACATTTTATACTATATTAAAAGTGGAAGAAATATCTGGTACCATTGGCCGGGCAAAAGTGGGTTTCTTTTCTCCAATATTTTGCATTGCCTCGAGTAAAAAGTCAAAGAAATACATTTTCTACCAGTGGAATCTGCTGCGTCATCTGCATTTTGTTTTTGGGCGCGCATGGAAAGAGACACTGAACTGCGCGCCAAAAACAAAATGCAACTGTCCAAGCAGCAGATTCCACTAGTAGAAAATGTATTTCCTTGACTTTTTACTCGAGGCAATGCAAAATATTGGAGAAAAGAGACCCACTTTTGGCCGGCCAATGGTACCAGTATAAAACTAAAAGAAACGAAAGTAAATGATGTTTGATGAAGTGAAGCATGGACGCAGGCCATACGGGACGCTGTACACTTCGGTCTGGCTGCCGATCGATACGAGACGGTTCGAGTTCGGGCGGGACTACCTGCATGAGTGCGGCTTCATCAGTCACTTCCTCGAGGTTCCCCCTTTCTCTTTCCCCTTCCTCCTCCATTCACAAGATCTCTCTCTTCCCTGCAGCACCGACTGCGAGGTCTGAAGGAGCTGCGCAGTCTCCGCCTCCCGCTCTCCTCCAGCGGCCAGGCCCGCCTTCTCCACCCCTTCAGCGCCAGTCTCCGTGAGCTGGACCTCTGCCCCCTCGGCCGCAAGAGCTTTCCCTCCGACGCTCGGTACCTCCACCTACCACACCATCACCAATGCCCACCAACATTATCCCACGCCCACCACTCCCATTCACCAGGGCCCAGGCCAGTCTCGTCTCACTGCTGCGAAAGCTGGATCGTCTGGAAGAAGTCCGCCTGCCCTTCTGCAAGCCGGCCATCTGGGATGCTCTGCCATCCAGCCTGCGTCGTCTGGATCTCGCCACCGATTTCCACACCTACTGGTGGCCAGCCATCTTCGGTGCCTCCTTCCTCTATCTGTTCTCTCTCTGCCCACAGCCACTTTCTGCTGCAGGCACTAAGCGATTGGAGAAACTCAGCCGTCTCAGCACGCCCGAGGAGTCCAGCAGGGCCCAGGCCCAGCCACTGCTCTGGAGCCTGGCGCCGCGCTTGAGCCAGCTGCGGATGACGGAGCACTACGCCGATGACTGGCTCTTCCACCTCCTCTGCCGCAGCTCCGCCAACCTACCGCCCCTCCTCACCATACACAACATTTCCCAATCTCGCTTCCTTAAGGTTCCAGCTTTTTCGCCTCGCTGCCTATACTAAGCTGGCTTTGAAATTGCGCCGATTGTCAGAACCGTCTGCTGGATCGGGCAGAGTTTGCCCATCGCCACATGGAGCTGGTGTACAACGAAGCTCAGAAGGACGTTGGCATCATCATTCGCTCTCCCTTCAACCTCTGATGTCATCCTTCCAGTCTCCCCTCTTCCACATTTCCCTGCTTTCTTTCAGCAACTCATCTTTCTCGTGTCAAGGTGGAAGTCTCCGGTGCTTTCTTTGCCTTCCTATTTCGCCATTCTCGCCTAGACTTCTTCTTTTTCTGGGTCGTCTCTTTCGTTTGCTATCAGTTTAGATTCGTTAGGTCCAGAAGAAGCACCAGGTGTCTCAGTTCGAAAATGCCGCATTCTCAAAGTCGAAAAGTAGTCTAGAAGCAAAAGTAAAACAGCAATGATTTTAAGCTCAATATTACCAGCACGTAGCAGCAGTTCTGAAAATTGATATTTAACAAGCCAAAAACAAGCCTACAATCAAAATAAAACATGAATTGGGTGCTTCTTCATGTAGGATTGGCCACTGGCCCGATATGCTACCCATCTGCCGACTTTCCCAACAGCATAGATTTCGATGAAGAGGTGCTGGATGGCAATTCTACCGCAGACGCCACGCCAGTTGTGCTTTCTGATATATCTCAAAACTACACTTTATCGCCATTTTAAAATAAAAAGGGTAATTCATGTGCATTCGCAAAACTCCATACTCATACATTTCTTGATTGCAAAAAAAATGAAAAGACCCGTAAACCTGAATCAGTATGTTTGGCCCAGTCCTGAAGGTCGCCAGTCCCTAGCCAGAGAAATATGCTGCCAGCAACGATGGCGGTGCCTGAGAGGTACCAAAAAACGTGCGCCCACTCCTCCGCCGTCCCATTTACCGTGAAATAGGCCACCACATAAGGCAGGATGATGGCACCTGGCCACTCTCCGCCTTCTAAAAAGGACTGAAGGAGGATAGACGGGGGGAGGATAGACCAAGGCAGCCGAGCAGATTGGCAAAGCTGGAGACGAGAGCGGAGTATTGCGGGGCCATGAGGATGATGGCCTTCTGGAAGCCGCCTGTGCAAAAGCCTGCGTGCAGCATTAGCATCACCAGCACCAGCACTGGCCAGCCCTCCGCCACACCCTCCTTCAAACAATTAGTTTTTTTTTTTAATTTTTCATCAATCAAAACTGGCTGATCTCAAGAACTCTCCAACGGTCTTGAACACAAATTAGACCCGAATAATGCTGAGGATTGCGAAGTAGAATGCGGCGCCGAAGCAAAATATGCTGTTGAGCAGCTTCACTCTAAACGTTGGCGTTCCGAAGTGCAAATCCGAGCAAATTCCTGCCAATTTTTATGTTTCTTCCACACTTGAAAGAAGAGGCCAGGTTACCGGCAACCCAGCGCCCGACAGTGAAGCTAAGCATGGGCACTGACGAGAACAGCCCATTGCTCACCACCTCCACTTTGATCACCTGCAATTCAGCTCCGTTCTGTCAGACCAGAGGTTAGAAGAGCACCGGGAAAGACCTCTTTGAAATAGGTAGGAGCAAAGCCGCCGGCAAAAAAGTTGGTCTGCCAGCCGCAGAAGTAGCAGACCATGCAGGCGTAGATGGGCGGTGATGTGAGCAGACCTTTTCATGAGGTTCACCTTCTGGCGCCTCTGATTGAGCGAAAAAGGAGGCCGACTGCGCCAAGGGATGTGCTTCTGCTTCTTCTGCCTCCGATCTCGGCGGGCCAGGATGTAGTCCCGCTCCTCAGCTCCAAGCCAAGGGCACCCTACAGGGTCGCTTCTGCAAGCAGTTGGGACTAGAACTGTTGGCTCTTTCTTTACACTTTTTATTGCTCATTTACACTAGAAATATATTCTACTTGCAGGAACCTAACTTTGAAGACTTATGGCTTCAGGCCATCAAATATGCCGGAGACTTGAAAATTTCAAATTTATGCACTCACGAAGCAGGATTGGCTTTACTTTTTTTTTCAAAAATTTCAAGTTTCTAGCATTTGATGAACTAGAGCAATAACTCCGCAAATTTAAGTTTTCACATCAGCCTCTCTCCTTCTCTATTCCACGCCCTATCAGCCAAGACTTGGGCTAAGGTCAACTGACGGAAGAACTGTGGGTAAGATGAAAAAGAAAAGCAGTTTGACCGGAAGAAGAAGAACCAGAAGAGGGCGTAGGACAGATGGGCCAGTCCCACCAGCCAGAAGAGCCAGTGCCAGCCCAGCTCTCGACACTCCGGCCCCCCTTAAAGAACCTCTGCCATCCGCTCTGCTCATCCCAAGCTAGCAGAGCTGCCTAGTAGGGTGATGAGACACTGGCCAAGTGGCAAGCCTGTGGCCCCGATGAGGATGGCCCTGCCCAGCTCTCCACGCGGTGCCCAGTGGGACATGATGGAGTAGACGATGGGCCAGGCGATGGAGCCTGCGAAGCCGGTCTCAAAACTCACTGCTTTTTAGGATGAAGGAGGAGGAGAAGTGGGGGCAAACGAATAGGCGAGCCACCACTGTGAGCCAGAATGAGATGTAGCAGAGCCAAGGCACGCAGCCCACGGAGAACCCGCTGAGCACCAGGCACCAAAGGCCTACTCTTCGAGCACCAAATCGGTCAAGCATGTAGCCTGAAGAAAATGTTGGCATCAGCTCGGTGCCTAGTGGATGTATTTCAATTGGTTTCAATCAGTGTTAAGTCATAGGACACAAAAGAGCTGCTAAAGTTCTTCTGCTTGTAAAAAATAGCTACAGCCATTCACTGCTACTGATCAAACCGGGCATGACGCCAAGCAGAAGGCCTCCGAGTGTGTAGGCGCTGAAGATGAACTTCTGCTCCCACTTGCCCCAGGGCAAGTCTCCATCATAACCGTGGCTTGAACTGGCGTTGCCCATGACTTCCGTGCTGTTCACCATGCAGACCCAGCCGAAGCTTAGGGCGCTGAATGCAGAGCCGAAAAGCGTGCTGGTGCCCAAGGCTGCAGAGTCTGGTTTTGCTGCCCTTCTAATCGTTTGACGGTTGGAAAAGTGCGACCCATGAGGTAGGAAAATAGGCGGCCAGAGCAGAGGATTCGTGACGAAGCAGTAGCCATGACTAATGAAGCAACCTTTTCTTACCTTACTTGCAACACATTTCTTCTTAGAATTTCAGAAACCCGTGAAATGGGGAAAAGAATATTTTTCTGATAAATTAGACATTTTTACACATTTTTGTTAAGAACACTGCAGTAGGACCATTTTAAGAAAAATGAGCTGTACTTTTGAAAACAAAGTTTGAAAGGGTACCAGTGTAAACATGATAATGACTTGTTAACTCGTTTGTGATGATAAAGCTGGAGTGACTTCAGAAGGACAACTGATAAACATGTTGCTGGTGAAATCAGCTGACGCGAACTCTAACACGCTTTGTTTGATGTCTTTATGTCGTCTATTATGCTTTATGCCTTTTTCGTTTCATTTCGTCTGCTTTCTGTCCAATTTTTTTTAAACTGACTGATTCTCAAATTTTTGCCAAAATGACCATTCTTTTGGGGCTGGGCATTTTTTGATGCTAACCGAGGTTATCTTTTCGTGTTTGAAATTAAATCCATTAAGACCCAAGCATTGCAAAAGCCGCAAATTAATACGCCGCCAATTTTCCAAAAATCACAAAATCATCTCTATTGAGACGCAGCTCAGTCAGCTTCCACTGGAGATGCCTTGGGCGCTTGCTTCTGAGCCGCGTTCACCTGAAACGGCTTCCTTTAAGTCAGCTCATACAATGAGCATTGTAGGGCAAACCTTGTCTCCCAGACTCAGCGCCATGCCCTGGCTCTTGGCTCGGATGCGAATGTGCCCGGTCACCGGGGCGTCGGGGCTGGTGGCGGGCTTCTCGATGCTCAGGTTCGCCAGCGCGTCCTCGCCGAACAGCGAGTGGGCGTAGAGGTTGGCGGCTGTGTCGAGGGAGGAGGGCTGTTTGAGGTTTACAGGGGCTGATGAGGAGTGGGAACCGAGGAATCCGCAGTCCCCGGACAAGGCCTTCTCGGGGGTGAGGCAGCGCATGTTGGTGGTCTTGACGATGTGGAGGAGGAAGTCGTTGAGCTCGGTGATGGGGGTGTTGACGGCCACCTTGTTCTCCCACTCGAACTCTGCCCACATGGTGCGGAACTCCTGGTCCGTGCAGCTGGCTGGTGTCAGGTAGTCCATGATGTCTCAAACACTCTTCTGTCAGCAGGAGGAGGGGGAAAGGAATAGAAGAGGATGGAAGGGACCGATGTGAATGTCGGAGAGGTAGACGGCGTTGCGGTCGGAGGTGGAGCCGCGGACGTCGTAGGTGATGGTGGAGAAGATGATGCCGTTCTCCGTGGAGGCCACCTTGACGTTGGCCTTGATGTTGGCGTAGTCGTGGGGGGCCAGCGTGATGGGCTGCGGCTTCTCCACCAGCTTCAAGTCGCCCAGCGTCGCCAGTTCCATCGTCAAGTTCTCTGCACCCATCCTCACCTTCACCTACGATTCCTTCCAATGTGGAGGCAAGTGGAACCCAGGGTATCGGATGTCTGATTCACGACCAGCACGTCGAGGACTGCAAATTTGGCCAGTTCAGAGCCAGAGAAGATAGGAAATATTGTCAATTATACCAATATCGTACTGGTTCACGTTCACATAGGCCTCCGCGTAGACGGGGTCCGAAAAGCCTGCCAGCTGTGTCACCTGGACAAATCGACTCCCAAATGCATCCCCTTTCAGTAAGAAAAGGCAGCCTCTGCACCTTGCCCAGTTTCGAGGCAGAAGCATCGAAGCGAGTAGTCTTGGGCGCCGTGCCCAAAGCCTGACTCAGACTCAGCTCGAACAGATTCTGAGCCCCATCCCCGCCGCCAATATCCAGCTTCCCTGCCAGCTGTGTGAATCCAATCGGGTCGTCCGCCTGTACCCGGGCCTTGACATCGCCGCGGGCCTGACGTTCGGCCTCCTCCTTCTCCGCCTTGTGAGCCTCCAGCATGGTGTCCAGGCTCTCCCGACAGCGCTCCAGGAAGATCTCCTTCCCCACCGGCACCTGGGGAGAGGGGGGAGTAGAGGGGAAGGAGGAGGGAGGGAGATGGGGGGAACATTCTCGGCGAGGAGTTTTAGGGCCATGGCGAGGCGATCGAGGTCGTCCTCGGTGATGGGGGTCTTGGGGAGGCCGGACTTGCCCAGGTGGATGATGGAGGCCATGATGAACATGGCCTCGCCCGCCAGCGCGTTCCCCTTCTTCACTCCCTCCTCAAATAGGCTTCACTCTCTTCATCCTTGCCAATCTTCCCAAAATGGTTCCCAACTGGTGTCCCAGAAACCAGGGCCTGGTAGCGCAGTGCCAATTTAGCCAGGTCCCCGGCCAGACTCGCCGCCACGAAGAAGTTGCCCTCCATCAGGAAGCCTAAGATTCATCCTTTTTGTGCTAGAATTTTTAAAATTCAAAAAAAAATAAAAATTGTTTTTAAAATTGGAAAAAAATTAATAAATTAAATTTTTAAGATTTTTTTTAAATGGGAAACGTCGAAGCGGAGGCTTGCTGGCCAGGTTGGACTGAGCAATGGCTGCCGTCTGAAGAGCGGACTGTGTCGCATAGGTCCCGTCCGCCGTCACCAGCTGTTTCACCTTCAAACCACCCCACTCACGTTCAACTGCCTCATTCACTATCGGAGGACGCCCTTCTTATCCTTCTCCAGTGTAGCATGCTTTGATACGAGTGGTAGTAGAGGCAGAGACGGCTAAAGCCCTTTGTAAGAAAGAGAAACGGTGGGGCAATGGACTTCGTTTACCCTTTGACGGCTGCTCTTATCTGAGACTGGCGCTTTGGCTGGAGGTTCCTGGGCATAGTGGGAGTTGCATTGAGACGTGGACAGCAACTGCTGAGTGCCGGTTGGCAAGGAGAAGAGAGAAAAGGCCCAACCGATTGCTTCATCTCTGAGTCCACGGGCTGGGCTCCCTCCTCTGCCTCCTCTGCCATCCGCATTTCGTCCTCCACCATCGGCAGCTCCCCCAACGACTGTCGCACCAGCGTCATCACACCTTCAGCCATCATTCACATTCTAGGCCATCTTTCCAGGGACTTTGCCTCCCAATGATAAGCATGAACAGAAGGGGAAAATGTTTGAAAGTAGGATGGAGGAGGAAGAGTTGGAGGAAGATGTGGAAAACCTTGAATGGCCTCCGGAGTGTTGGCGTACTCGCCGAGGATCCAAATGGCGCCGCGGAATATCTTGAGATTGGGAATGGATGGGAAGACCTCCATCAGCTGCTGCAGAATTACTTCCCTACAATCAGTGCCTCATTACCTTCGCAGTCGCAGACCCAATGGACTGGAGAAAAAATTCTGCAGTTCAATGCTGGAACATTGAGCTACAACACAGGGGGCAAAACATCACAAACAACTTCACATTGACCTATGGCACAACTCATGACTTCTTAGGCGAGCGAAAATAATGCAAAATAGTAACGTTACATACGGCTGACGTTTGTGATAAAGGGTCAACATATAATTGTACCGCATATGAGCGAAGCTACGATTCTCCGTCCTTCAACCAAAATTTTAGCCATATTTCAGAGCTCAAATTATTGTAGATCTATCTTTATGCTTTGCCCGGCCAATGTCCAGCAATATACCTGAGGTGAGGAAGGCGTTGAATGGCCTCTCGAACAAAGGCGAGCACATCTGCAGCTGCCAACTCGCTGTTGTCGTTGAGGAATTCCATGAGCACCGGAATGCTGCAAATTATTTTCCTTCCTCCAACCTGTCCATGACCAGGATCAATGATAGAACATGCTGTGGGCTCCATCGGGGAACTTGATGGTGGCAGCATGAAGAGTGCGCACCAAAAGCTGGCGATATTTCTCCGTGTCATCCTGCTCCGTCGCATTGGTCGTCTTGCTCACCTCCTGTCATCCAAAGTGGCAATTTGCAAGCAGCTGTGTAAAGGAGAGTGCAGGAAAAATATGAGGTGAGGGAGAGGAATGAATGCTGAGAACACTGTCACCGCGCAAAACAATGAATGGAAGCAAATGGTGGGGCTCTAAGTGGACGAAAAAGCTGGGAGGAAGCGGAAATGTGGCACATACCATGACCCACTGCAGTCAGTTGAGCATTTTCGGTTTTGGGCGGGGCTAGCGGGGCTAACAGGGCATGCTCACTGGGCAAGGGAGACGGTGGAATGGATAAAAGATTGGCGGGAGCAACACTCGCCCTGGCTGAATGGAGAAGGGGAGAGAACCTTGCGGAGGAACATGACCATTTCTTCCACATTGCGGGACGAGGCTAGGTCCAGGGCCAGTCCCAGGGTCTTCTTCCGCACCTACAAATCGGCCAAGCTCAAACAGCCTAGGTGTCCTCATGCTGAAAGTGAGGGGAGAAGTAGTTAGAAGGAGGAATACCTCCAGGTCGGGGGAGGAGAGAACGCGAAGGACGTCCATGACGAGCTCCTGAAGCACCTTCTCTGAGGCACCGTTGTTGCGCAGCGCTATCAGACGGTCCAGCACGATCAGCTGCAATCCAGAACTGCCTCCAAACAGCCTCTTCAAAGCCAATTTACCAGTAACCTTGACATTGTTGTCGCTCTCCTTGACGATGAGGTCGATGTAGGCCTGTGCCGCAGCTCGAATGGCCGTGGGCGCAGCCGACAGGGTCAGCAGCGTTCCCGCGGCCTCGTACCTGCAGAAGCCCTGCTTTTGTTTGGGTCATTTGATTAACTTTTATGAAAGCCTCCCTTAAAGAGGCGTTGATAGAAGTTATTCAAATTGAACATACACTTTCACCTTTCCCACCCTCCACCCCTCTCCAGCTACAAAACAGCCTGAACCTGACGGCCGGTGAGGAGGACTGAAGGAGGTTGTAGACGCAGCGGATGAAGCGGGCCCGCTCTGCCGGGTTGGAGTGGCAGACCTGGTAGGGCATTTGTTGCAAGCCATAGAGAGTGTGCAGGAAAGATTGAGTGGGTACTTTGTAGATGAGCTCGACGATGATGAGCTGCAGGATGTCGCCGAAGGAGGTGACCTGCTCCATGCACCCGCTCAGGTAGTCCAGGGCTCGCATCTGGGGGAGGAAGGGAGTATTTGAGGTGCCAGATGGAAGAGGTAGGAGAGGAGCTGCCTGATCCACGTGCAGGAGCATCATGAAGGCGTTGCGCTTGCAGGAGGCGTCCTGCTCGGCCTCCAGGAAGGCCAGCATCATCTCGGGCGCGTCGGGGATGAGGAAGTCGAAGTTCCGGTAGATGGTGAACACCGCCATCACCGCGTTCCGTCGCACATAGCTGCACCCATCCTCCTCAGGCTCCCCATACACCCTCTCTGGCCAGAGTAGCTCCTGTGCACACCTGTGTCGATGCTCCAGGCAGGCGCGGATGGCGGGCATGAGGGGGTCCAGAAGCTCTGGCTCTTTCAGCTTGCAGAGAAATCTGAGCAGAAGGATGGGTGAAAGGGGGTTAGGATGGGTAGGGGAACCGAAGAGTGGAGCCGCGAATGAACTCGTTGGGGTGCTGGAGGTCCTTGCGGTAGGCGTCGCAGACGAGGATCATCTCGTGCAGCAGTTTCCCCTCCGCGTTCGTCTTCGGCACGATCTCCCAGAAGACCAGCAGCAGCTTTTTTACTTGATGGTCCTGTAATGGCCTTTTTTGAGGTGCTTTGAGGGGTGAGGAAGATGACCTGCATGGGGAGACAGAAGCGGATGACGAACATCAGCATGCTCTGAGAGCACTTTTCGCCGTTCAGAATCATCAGGATCAGCTTCTTCAGGGTCTCCACCTTCTTCTTCACATCACCTACAAAGCCTTTGATCATCCAGCTCCATACCCCCAGTCATGTCAGCTGGAACCTTTCTCCAAGTTTTCCTTGATCTGCATCTCGGTAGGGAGCTCCATATCCGAGGGACAGTGAATAAGAGTGTAGCAGGGCATCTCCGCCATCGAAGTCCCCATCTCTGACTGTCTTCTAAAGCCTTTCAAACCGAGAGCAGGGAATGATAGCAACTGGAGAGTCGGCAGTTGCGCGCTGGCAAAACACGCTGGCAGCACTTGGCTGACGGGGAACGGTGGCCCGGGGTCCCGACGCGATCTCGTCAGCCTACAGTAGCCTAGACGCTCTCAGCATGGCTGCCGCTTGGTCTCCATCCAAACAGAGCCGGAAACCGCAGATCATCCTTTTTAGTTTCAATCATGTCCTTCGCCAACGCCCCTCGCTACATGCCCGCCAATCGACCCATGACCGGCAGCTCCAATGATGTTAGCAGTCAGCATCCAGTTTTTACTAATGCGTTCACCTGATTTCTCACCTCCATCACATGCCTCAACAATTTGTCGCATTTTCGTTTCCTTCTGTTTGATTGCTGCCGTTAGGCTTTAGCACCTTCCCCAATAAAGCTAAGATCGTCAAAAAACTGAGACCTGAAAAGTAATGAGAGGAGGAGGATTGTAAATTGAAGGTGAATCCGTTCCGCCAGCCCCCGTCAGCCAATGCGCACACCCACTTCATCCCCACCCGAAGCAGTGGACCACCGGAGCCGCAGTCCCTGGGCACCCCCACCCAGCAGCCCGTCCTCAAGCCACCCAAACCTCCTGAGAAACCCCTCGTCCCTTACATGCGCTTCAGTCGTCAGGTTCTTCCATGACTGGCTTTGCTGAGAGCTGGTGAATAGCAAGGCCTGCATTTGAAGGTGTGGCACAAGGTGCGGGAGGAGATGAAGGACAGCCCGGTGCACGACGTGGGCCGCAAGATAGGCGTCATGTGGCGCGAGCTCAATGAGCGGGAGAAGTCCGTCTTCCAGGTTTTTCTCTGCCCTGATCTAGCCCCTCTGCCATAGCCTGTCACCAATGGAGGCTGCTGCCATTTAGGAGCAATGGGAGGCGGAGAAAGTGGAGTACGACAAGGCCATGAAGGCCTACCACAACTCCCCCGCCTACCAAGCCTATCTGGCCGCCAAGACCGGACAGATGCCGCCGCCCAAGGCCCACCCTCTTTCAACTCCCTGCCAATCTCAACTTCTGCATCTTTAGGGGAAGGAAGGGAAGTCGGGGAGTCGAGTAGAGTCGGGCGTCTTCATCCAGCCCGTGGACGAGGACGATGGTGGGGAGTATCAGGTGAGAAAACCCATTCCCTCCTGGCCTATACCCAGCCCAAGCTGGTGATTGGAGATGTCCGTGCGTCGGGTGGCAGCCAATCGATTCGAGCGCAACCAGCGTCTAATGGCAGAGTTGCTGTCGGAGGGCTGGGTAGCGGATGCCCGCAACGTGGTCACCAAACAGCGCATGGACATGCTCAAACGCCAGGCCTCTAGTCTGGCTACTCACCAGGTGCGGAGTCCCTTTGATCTGTCTAAGGGACTGATTAAGCTGGATTGCAGAAGAACCTGGAGACGGAGTTGTCGGCACTGGAGGAGAAGTTCGGGAAGAAGAAGCGGGAGATGTCGGAGGCCAGCTCCTCCTTTGCTACCAAGCTTGCCGATGTGAACGCCAAGCGGCCTACGCTGGATCCCAAGGTCTACGAGGACATGGTGGAAAAGGCGAGTCTTTTTCAAGCTTGTTTTCTGGCATTTTTTCACTTGAGCGAACTTTTTGTTCTAGCGTGCCTCAAATTTAACTGTTTTCGTTTTAGCTTGATCGAGGACAGGTAGCTGACAATTAAATGATCCGTGTTTTATTCAATGTTGCCGAGCTTTCACCCTGCTCATTGAAGATGCCTTTGGCAAGTATAGAAGTAAAGACTCCTGAAAAACCAAAAAATAAATGCAAATTTTTGCAGTGCTCGGAGAAGATTTTGAGCGCGTACCAAGAGAGCCAGGACGGGAATCAGCCAACTCTCCCTCCTCCTTCTACGGAGCCAGAAGCACCTGCCCAGCCACCCACTCAAAACACTGCCAGCCCCACATCTTGACTCATCACCTGCTCTATTTAGCTTTTACTCCTGCACTTGTTATGCTCCATTTTGTACTACTTCTTGCATGCTTTTCTTCTTGCAGTGCATTCTTGCATTCTTGTCTGATTCAAAACATTATCAAACATTCCAACCGAACAAAGCAGAGCGGAAAGGAGGTGATCAAAAGCGGAATATGATGCTGGCTGGGTCCAGGCCTACGTCCTGGAAATCGGGCAGTGATCGAAGCTCTGGCGTTGGCACATCTTCCTCCGCCTCCTCCGATTCTCCATCGCTCGTCTAAAATATGATTGCTCAAAGATTCCTTTAGATCTGACGACCGATTCGACTAGTTGTTTGGCGGAAGGAAGATGAGGTTGCCTAGCCTTGGCTGCCCGCAGGATGAAGCGGTGGAGCAGGGAAAGACCGAGACGATAGGGTCCATCATTTGGCATCCAAGGGCTGAGAGCGTGCCCATGCTGCCGTTTACGAAAGCCTTCGCTGGCACCCACAAAGAGCAGAAGCAGGCTCAGCAGCATTGCACGCTTCATTCTAGCTAAATGTTGGTGAATTATGGACGGTTCTTCGTGAGCCTTTTACTGTCTGGTAAATGATGGGCAACTTTCTGATGTGATGGACAACAACATTTTTCGGAAGGTCTGGATATGGATACAAGCGCTTCTGGCGTAATCCTAATGAAGATATATTTTCCGCGTTAAGATTAAGACATTATTCCAGCGTAATTATTTTCAGTAACGGATGGATCTGAGAAAAAGCGTTCTGACGTAGATGGAGCTCTTACGGATATCTTCATGTTGCTAACTACAGCAGCAAACGAGAAAGGGTGTGGCTATCTGTCCGCAAATTGAGTGCATGCAGTCATCGAAAGCAAAATTAATTGGACAACGATCACCTGCAAGTTTGAGAGAACTTTTTTTTCGCATGAGGATGGCATATAAAGTTAGTTGGGCTAGCGCGAGGGGGCCAGGATGCTGTCAACGCCCAGCCCCTATTTTCGACGCCCGCATTTTCGGTTATTGCTAAATCTTAATTTAGATAAGGCTTCTACTCGTCACCACTATTCATTCATAAGTAGGTGGCAATTTATGACTTAAAGAAGGAAAAAAGGCACAGAGAAACGTGACACAAATAAATAGAAAATGAAGGGAAGAGAAAAAGGGTTCAGTTTGGCATGCCGATGGTATGTCTTGCCATGTATTTCTTCTACTTTTGAATTGTGAAAAATTGTTTAGCAAGTCGGGAACAAACCTGATCTCAAAGGCTTAATTCAAATTGTTAAACCACTTGACTACAAGTACTGTCAAATCAACTACTGACGATTAAACCCTTTACCCTGAGGAGATGGACTAGATCAGGAGAAGAAGGAGGAATTCAGTCAAACAGTTTTCAACCATTTTCTCAAATGGTGTCAAACTTTTTTGGCTATTTTTTAGCGAAATTTGGTCAATTCGATGATGCCCTTTCCAATGCAAAAAGAATCAAAGCGATTGGATTTTTCTGTGAAGAGCAATAGCCCTTTCAATTTTAAGATCTAACAGTAACCTCGAAAACGTACACCTGGGTCGAAAAGAAGGGCTGGGTGCTGACAGTCACTCCGCTCCCGCGTACCAGCTTGATAATACAATCTTGCAAAAGCGCCCTCAGCTTTATTTCTCCTGGAATGGAACCTACGCAGGAGCACAAAGGAGAAGTACTGAAATTAAGAAAGATTATTTCTTTCCTCCGCGGCATGTGAAACAACCATACGATTGAATTTGTACGCCGGCATATCATCTATATTTGATTGCATCTATCAGAACCACAACTTTGCGGTTGCACTTGGTTTTGGGCCACTCTGTTGTAGGGAGCGATTGAATAACAAAATACAACAATGCGGGGATACAACAAAATTTAGGCTAAATTCGTGACCAGCTTTTAACTTTACTAACTAAAAACCAAAACCCAAAACCAAGCCAGGCTAAATTGTGCAGTGATAACCGTTTTTTGGTCTAGTTAGGTGGAATTTTTTATGGGATTTTCGAATCTTTTTTGGTTTTAGCCAGAAGTACATCCTAGCTGAGTTTCTTCAAAATGTTTGATTATGTTTGTAAGGTTCCCCCCTTGTGTTCAATTGATTTTTCAACATCATTTTTAGTATAAAAGATGCCATGAGAACTTGCGATCCCCATACCCATGCCAGCAGATGGCGGATAGATAACGGACGGAAACTTTTTGAAAAATATTTTGGCAATAACTCGGCCTATTCTCAACCGAATTTGACATAATATTTTTGAAGTAAGCCCTGTGCATCTATGAGCTCCTTTTTTTGCAACGAAAACCATAAAAACAATAAAAAATTGTCATTTAAACTAAGGTTCATCTATGATTCCTCTTTTCTGAGCAAGAGCCAAACTAAATGAGTTAGATACTTTCCTTTCGCGAACGTTTTTAGAAAACAAAATGCATGACAATAGATTTCTAAAAGTTTACGAACACTGAATGAGCACAGCTCATCAAAATAGTTTGTGCATTAGAGATATTTCAGCCTGTAAAAAAGAATTTGAAGCTGTTTTCTTTATACAACCCGCTAGCGGATACAGTCTAGGTAATAATCGTTGACTTCATGGGGGCTATTCTGGTTGATGACAGCCTTCCTTTAGCCACTCCTATTTTCTCCAGAGTAAACAGACAGTAAGTAAAGACTTTTCTACCTCGTAATTCAATACGAAGCAAATACATGGAATATTTCCTAAACGAAATTCCCTAAGGCAGTTGATTAACTAAGTTTGCAATTTTCCGCTGGAAAAAGAAATTGAAAGAATTCGATGAAATTTCATAAGGCTAGCAATTTTATAGCAAATTGCAGTTAACAATAGGTGCCCGTTGGCTATAGTATGAAAAACGACCTTGAAATGGGCTTGCAAAATGGCACAGGAAATAAATATACGATTTGCCATTTTTTCGCAAGCTATTCCTAACATCGGCTGAATTGAATGTTTCTTCCATGCAGACGATTTCTATTCAGTCGTATCGAGCCCTCAGCAAACCAGCACCGAAGCAATCTGAGGAGGAAATAGCTCGACTTCCCGAGCAATCTGAAAAAGCCACCAAAATCTCAATCAGAAGTAGGCTGCAAAAGTAAAGTTTGCGCACACAAACCAGAACGAGATAATTAATCACTATCCTAATCCGTTTGCCGTATACCTACGAAAAGCTCAGTTGATAGCCAAGGAGGAATTGTTTGAGGAAAAGAGTAGATGGGGAAGCGAGAGCTGTTGGCCGATTTGATTCTGGGCAGTACAACGCAGCCGAAGGATGTGGGACCGCTCGTCCTCTGTCCAGTCTGCAATCGCCGCATGCCCTATCTCAAATTCGAAGTTCTTGTTGTCCTTTCCTCCACAGCTTTTGAATCCACGCCTGTTCTCTATGCAGCGGCACATTCGGGAGGACCACATGAACTACACGCCCTACAAGTGCGGCAAATGCCCCAATCCCATCCGCTTCTTCACCTTCCAGGACGCTCTGGAGCACTGGAAAAGTGGACAGTTTCATCCTCCTGGCATGGCTGATGTGTGTTCTTTTATCCTCAGCTTCATCAGTCTTTCTTAGTCCAAATGTTAACCGATTCTAAGGTGCAAGAGGCGCTGGATTTCGAGAAGGAGAGCCGTATTCGACGCATCATGCTGTCCATAGGCGACCTCAAAGTCCATCTTTCACAGCGCCTTTGCCCTTGTCAATTCTGCTCATCCACCAGGAGGAGCCGAATGAAGAAGGCCGCGAGGGTTCCAGCGAAGCGTTCCAGGGCCCGCCTCAGATGCCTTCAGAGCTCCCTCCTGCTCCTCCAGTCTCTGCCCTACCTCCCACTCCTCCTGCTCCCCCTCCTTCTCCACCAGCTTCTCTTCCACCTCCTCCTCAGCAGCCTTCATCCCTGCCCAGCCCAGCAGCCCCACCTATGGCGACTTCGAAAGGTTGGCCCCTCTTCTCAGTCAGGACGGGGCTGGGACATTTAGATGGATTGCTTAGACTGGGCCAAACGGATGCGCAGTTGTCGCCAGTGCCCTCGCAGCATGCTGGTGAGCAATGCCCCGCGACACGTGGACCAGCGGCATTGGGAGCCCTCCAAGCCCGTATTCGCCTGCAGTCTGTGCCCCTTCCAGCTGCGCAGGTGGTACGCCGTGGCTCGCATGCGCCAGCACGCCAACGATGCTCACAAATGCCCCTCCGTTGGCTACCCTTACTACCTTTTGCTGCTTCTTCTGACAGCCGCATGCCTTGACGCGCAGGCCTTTGTGGACAATCGCAAGCTGCTGGAGGCGGAATGGCGGGCGGCTAATCGACGCTGCTTTCCACAAGACTCCAAGGTTCCGCGCTGCCATTGCTTGTCTGCTCAAAGATTGTTTATACATTTTTTGGCTTGTCATACACAGTTGGTGAAAAGGAGCCGCCTAATGTGCAGCAGCCAAACAAGGAAGCTGGGCTAAACTTGTGCATGGACTTGAGGAGGGGCTGGAGGAAGAGTCGGAGCCAGCAGGGCCTCCTGTGCAGCCCCCGCTGGAAAGCAATCACGAAAGCACCCTGCTCAAGCCTGACAGTGAGCGTCGCCCCACATTCCATCTCTCCCCAGTCCGCCACAAAGTCCCCCTCTTTTTCATCCACTTAGCCCCTTAACTCTTCCCATTTTCGCTTCAGCAGCTCGCAAACGACACAGCCGACATGTCCCCGGAAGCACGGCCTCCTTCCTCAATGCTTCCATTTCCAGTCTTCCATTCCTCGTCTCTATCTCTCCAAACTGTGATTCAACTGAGGAGCGTTTGCCGCCATCAACCCCGGCCAAGGCCTCTGCAGGCAGCAAGCGACTGACCTGCAAGCTGTGCGGACTGGAGCATTCGATCAACTCCACGCGGGATCACGTGAGTCGGCATCACCTGGACGACCCCAGCATCTCCTGCTCCCGCTGTGACTGGAACACCTCCGCCTGGTACAACAGCCCACAGCTCTTCCAAATGCACAGCGCCAATCGACACCCTGGCCTGCCCCCGGTACCCTCCTGCCTTCTCGCTTGTTAGGAGCATTGTTGAGCTGCTTCTATTCTAGCTGATGAAGGATGGGCGGGAGAAGCTGAAGTGGATCCTGAAGCTCCTGATTCAGCGCTGCTATGGGACGCCAGGGAGCGATGAGCCCTGCGAAGCTGAAACTCCACCCCCCGCCACTCCAGCCAAAACCAGCCCCTCGGAGCCCGTCTTAATTCGCAATTTTTGGGCATTGGCAATGGTTGATGAGAGAAGGTTGCAGAGTTTTTGGGTGCGGGAGTTGGAGGAGGGAGGCAGAGGCCAACGGTGCGGGGAGTGCGGGGATTTGGCGGGAGTGGACCATTCGAGCCAGATGAGGCACATCCTGCAGGTGCATTTGAAGAAGGGGCGAGCGGAGTGCGGCGTTTGCGGCTTTACCAGCTACAACTGGAACCCTATTGGGGTTCATAATCACGTGCGGCACAAGCACGGCATCAAGGTACGGATGCCCAGCCCTTATATTTGAGCTGTTGCAAACCAACCTTTTTGCTGTAGGACAAAAAGTCGGTCGTGAAGGACAACATGCTTCTTTTGTGGCCAGATTTGAAGCGATTAGCAAAACGTTGCTTTCAGAGAATTTTAGAGCCTTGATTACTTTTTATTTGAAAAGGCAGCTTTTACTGAAATTATCCACATAATTCTAATGTCCAACTGAGATGAAACTACCTTGCAAACTGCTCACAATTTTATAACCAAGGCTATATCGGCGATCGCCAATTGGTGCGCAGCCCGCTTTCTCAGCCTAACATTACAAGAAAATTACCACTAAATGTTAAAAGATTGAGCATTGAGCTGAAAAGGTTGAAAATAGTGTAGGTTGTCATAGAATCAACTTTGTTCCCACGCTTGTCCGCAAATAGCCTCGTATGACTACGTAAGCCTAGTTTAGCATTTGTGAGGTTTGGCCTGACCTCAGACCTGGGTTGAACAGTCTTTGTTTATCCCATCAACCAAGAAATAGGAGAACACGCTGGATGGGAGAAACGCGGAGGAAAGAAACAACAAAGCAGACATAACACAAGGCCATTATATCACCTCACACATTCCCAGCAGCAGAGAAATCTTCACTCCCTACCTCAAAAAATTGCAGCCAATGTCTCCACGGACTCTGCTGCTGCTGTTCAGCCTGGTTTTCCTGGCCACAGCTCCCCGGCCTCATCATCGTTGCTGCCTGCCATCCTTTAGACTGAGAGCTCGTTTTTGATCCATTGCCAGGTCCGCGCGGTGGTTTTGGAGGCCATGGTGGACGAGGAGGTTTCGGTGGTTGGGGAGGTGGCTGGGGAGGTGGTTGGGGAGGTCAAGGTGGATTCGGTGCTGGGCAACAGGGCGGCTACAGAGGAGTGGGAGCCTGGGGCGATCATGGCGGGGGGCAGCATGGCCCGCAGCGCGGAGTTGTCAAATGTATATGGCCTTTTTGGGATCGATGATGATATGAATTTGATATAATGAATTGCAGCATCGGACGTCCTGAAAATGTTCAGGAAAATTCTTGGTCTCCTGCAAGGTTCTCAAAGGTCGCAAAGTTGACAATTGATGGCTTCTTTGTGCAGAGATTGCTGCAAAACAGAACCTCGGATTCACAAATGGTATGCAATCACTCATTTTTTCAGACCATTTTCAGCTTGCCATTAGCAGACTTAGGCACATGATTAACTATCGTGGTAAAAATTGCATGAAGCAGAGCACTGAAAGGATTCAAGATTTGCCTTTGCTCATTCAGACAGATAATGCACCTGATTTTTCCAGAAGGAGGTGGAGGGTACCATAACGAGCAAGGACACCAGGGACAGAAAGCCGTTAGTAAACCAAAAGGTCAGAGAGATCTTCAATATTGGCCTTTGCTCAATCAGATAATACACCTGATTTTTACAGAAGGAGGTGGAGGGTACCATAACGAGCAAGGACACCAGGGACAGAAAGCCGTCAGTAAACCAAAAGGTCAGAGAGGTCTTCAATATTGGCCTTTGCTCATTCAGATAATACACCTGATTTTTACAGAAGGAGGTGGAGGGTACCATAACGAGCAAGGACACCAGGGACAGAAAGCCGTCAGTAAACCAAAAGGTCAGAGAGGTCTTCAATATTGGCCTTTGCTCATTCAGATAAAGCCCTTGATATTCCCAGGAGGAGGTGGAGGGTACCATAAAGAGCAAGGACACCAGGGACAGAAAGCCGTCAGTAAACCAAAAGGTCAGAGACCTTCAATATTGGCCTTTGCTCATTCAGATAATACACCTGATTTTTACAGAAGGAGGTGGAGGGTACCATAACGAGCAAGGACACCAGGGACAGAAAGCTGTCAGTAAACCAAAAGGTCAGAGTGGTCTTCAAGATTGGCCTTTGCTCATTCAGATAAAGCCCTTGATATTCCCAGGAGGAGGTGGAGGGATGGGCCACCAGGGATACAAATCCAAGTCCAAGTCCAGTAGTTATCATGCAGGTCTTCAAGATTTGCCTTTACTCATTCGGATGAAGCCCTTGATATTCCCAGGAGGAAGTGGAGGGATGGGGCACCAGGGATACAAATCCAAATCCAAGTCCAAGTCCAGCAGTTATCATGGAGGTCTTCAAGATTTGTCTTTGCTTATTCAGATAAAGCCCTTGATACTCCCAGGAGGAGGTGGAGGGATGGGCCACCAGGGATACAAATCCAAGTCCAAGTCCAGCAGTTATCATGCAGGTCTTCAAGATTTGCCTTTCTTTACTCATTAAGATACAGCAATTGATATTCCCAGGAGGAGGTGGAGGGATGGGCCACCAGGGATACAAATCCAAGTCCAAATCAAAGTCCAACAGTTATCATGGAGGTCTTCAAGATTTGTCTTTGCTTATTCAGATAAAGCCCTTGATATTCCCAGGAGGAGGTGGAGGGATGGGCCACCAGGGATACAAATCCAAGTCCAAGTCCAGCAGTTATCATGCAGGTCTTCAAGATTTGCCTTTCTTTACTCATTAAGATACAGCAATTGATATTCCCAGGAGGAGGTGGAGGGATGGGCCACCAGGGATCCAAATCCAAGTCCAAATCAAAGTCCAACAGTTATCATGGAGGTCTTCAAGATTTGTCTTTGCTTATTCAGATAAAGCCCTTGATATTCCCAGGAGGAGGTGGAGGGATGGGCCACCAGGGATACAAATCCAAGTCCAAGTCCAGCAGTTATCATGCAGGTCTTCAAGATTTGCCTTTCTTTACTCATTAAGATACAGCAATTGATATTCCCAGGAGGAGGTGGAGGGATGGGCCACCAGGGATACAAATCCAAGTCCAAGTCCAGCAGTTATCATGCAGGTGTTCAAGATTTGCCTTTACTCATTCAGATGAAGCCCTTGATATTCCCAGGAGGAGGTGGAGGGATGGGGCACCAGGGATACAAATCCAAATCCAAGTCCAAGTCCAGCAGTTATCATGGAGGTCTTCAAGATTTGTCTTTGCTTATTCAGATAAAGCCCTTGATATTCCCAGGAGGAGGTGGAGGGATGGGCCACCAGGGATACAAATCTAAGTCCAAGTCCAGCAGTTATCATGCAGGTCTTCAGGATTTGCCTTTACTCGTTCAGATAAAGCCCTTGATATTCCCAGGAGGAGGTGGAGGGTACCATAAAGAGCAAGGACACCAGGGACAGAAAGCCGTCAGTAAACCAAAAGGTCAGAGACCTTCAATATTGGCCTTTGCTCATTCAGATAATACACCTGATTTTTACAGAAGGAGGTGGAGGGTACCATAACGAGCAAGGACACCAGGGACAGAAAGCTGTCAGTAAACCAAAAGGTCAGAGAGGTCTTCAAGATTGGCCTTTGCTCATTCAGATAAAGCCCTTGATATTCCCAGGAGGAGGTGGAGGGATGGGCCACCAGGGATACAAATCCAAGTCCAAGTCCAGTAGTTATCATGCAGGTCTTCAAGATTTGCCTTTACTCATTCGGATGAAGCCCTTGATATTCCCAGGAGGAAGTGGAGGGATGGGGCACCAGGGATACAAATCCAAATCCAAGTCCAAGTCCAGCAGTTATCATGGAGGTCTTCAAGATTTGTCTTTGCTTATTCAGATAAAGCCCTTGATATTCCCAGGAGGAGGTGGAGGGATGGGCCACCAGGGATACAAATCCAAGTCCAAGTCCAGCAGTTATCATGCAGGTGTTCAAGATTTGCCTTTACTCATTCAGATGAAGCCCTTGATATTCCCAGGAGGAGGTGGAGGGATGGGGCACCAGGGATATAAATCCAAATCCAAGTCCAAGTCCAGCAGTTATCATGCAGGTCTTCAAGATTTGCCTTTCTTTACTCATTAAGATACAGCAATTGATATTCCCAGGAGGAGGTGGAGGGATGGGCCACCAGGGATACAAATCCAAGTCCAAGTCCAGCAGTTATCATGCAGGTGTTTAAGATTTGCCTTTACTCATTCAGATGAAGCCCTTGATATTCCCAGGAGGAGGTGGAGGGATGGGGCACCAGGGATACAAATCCAAATCCAAGTCCAAGTCCAGCAGTTATCATGCAGGTCTTCAAGATTTGTCTTTGCTTATTCAGATAAAGCCCTTGATATTCCCAGGAGGAGGTGGAGGGATGGGCCACCAGGGATACAAATCTAAGTCCAAGTCCAGCAGTTATCATGCAGGTCTTCAGGATTTGCCTTTACTCATTCAGATAAAGCCCTTGATATTCCCAGGAGGAGGTGGAGGGATGGGGCACCAGGGATTTAAATCCAAATCCAAGTCCAAGTCCAGCAGTTATCATGCAGGTCTTCAATATTTGCCTTTACTCATTCAAATGAATCCCTTGATATTCCCAGGAGGAGGTGGAGGGATGGGGCACCAGGGATACAAATCCAATTCCAAGTCCAAGTCCAGCAGTTATCATGCAGGTCTTCAAGATTTGCCTTTACTCATTCAGATAAAGCCCTTGATATTCCCAGGAGGAGGTGGAGGGATGGGGCACCAGGGATACAAATCCAAATCCAAGTCCAAGTCCAGCAGTTATCATGCAGGTCTTCAAGATTTGCCTTTACTCATTCAGATGAATCCCTTGATATTCCCAGGAGGAGGTGGAGGGATGGGGCACCAGGGATACAAATCCAAATCCAAGTCCAAGTCCAGCAGTTATCATGCAGGTCTTCAAGATTTGCCTTTACTCATTCAGATAAAGCACTTGATATTCCCACGAGGAGGTGGAGGAATGGGCCACCAGGGATACAAATCCAAGTCCAAGTCTAGCAGTTATCAGGGAGGTCTTCAAGATTTGCCTTTGCTCGGCGTTAATCATGATGATCAGCGTGGCACTCCAGTCGAGGTTTGCCTTTTCTCATTCAGATAAACCACTTGAAATTATCAGGAGGAGGTTCTAGTGGGCAGCATTAGACTAAAAATAAATGAAAATTCATATTTAGGTGGATACGCAGGAGCCATTGAAGCAGCACACGGAAAAGGTGCAGGAAAGGTCAATTCATTTTTCATTTTACGGTTCAATGGAATATACTTAGATTGTATAATCCTAGGGCGCGACAGCGCCCTAGTTATGAATGGGTGATCGAGTTTTTGCATGGTTTCCTGTCACCGAATTGATTGGAAGACTGGTAGGTTGAACCCTAGGACATATATATATCAATCGAAAGCTCACAGTCTGCTCCAGATGGCAAAATTCTTGAAATTTTGATTTAGGCCTCTGAATTTTAATAAATAACTAAAATATCAACTGAAATATATAAAAAAGGGAAACTGCGCAGATTTTTATAAACTGATGCTCAGGTTAGCTTCAATGCGAAAGGGAAACTGCGCAGATTTTTATGAACTGATGCTCAGGTTAGCTTCAATGCGATAGATCTTAATTCCTAGGGTGCGACAGATCTTAATTCCTAGATCTTACTTCCAAGCGATGGATTTTTCCCAATGACTGTTTTAAGCCTTGTTCATGTGGCAAGTAAATATGTCTTCCACATGGCCAAGACCTAGACAAGACTAAAATGCTACAGCATGAGCTGCTTATGAATTGTCAATCATCAAAAAGAACTAGACAAGGTGTGACAAAATCGTGATAAATTTCGATTTAAGTTATAAACCATTTTGAGTCAAAATTTTAACAGGTTCATCTACGAAATCCACTGAGCATTCATAAGCAGGCGGCAATTTTGGCACAAAGAGGACAAAAATTAGTGAATGATAGAAAATACAACTAGTGAAATAAAAATAATTGTTACATCGAAAAAAATTTTCTGAATTTTTGGTCACAATGAAATTATAAGTTTACTAAATGAGGTGTAACAAAATAAAACAAACAAAATTAAAGTTAAATTGAAATTAGCTAAAGTAAAGTTAACTTTTGCTGGCATTTGCAATATGATCAATTTTTTATTTTCAAATCACTTTTCAAATTTTACATGTATTTTTCTGTAAAAGGCTTTTTCTGATTTAGTAAAGTTCACAAATAACATCATTTAATCAAAAATTAAAGACAAAATAAAAACTAGAATAATTGAAATGACAAGTTTCCTGCCATAAATTGCCGCCTGCTTATGAATGCTCAGTGGATTTCGTAGATGAACCTGTTAAAATTTTGACTCAAAATGGTTTATAACTTAAATCGAAATTTATCACGATTTTGTCACACCTTGTCTAGTTCTTTTTGATGATTGACAATTCATAAGCAGCTCATGCTGTAGCATTTTAGTCTTGTCAAATGATGATTTGAGCGTGAAAATTTGCCCTCCATTTTTTTCGATTTCTGCTAAATTAGCCAATGAATTATCGCCAAATTAAAACTCGTTGCAGCAGCGACGCGTTGTTAGATGGTCGAGCGCAATTTCAGTGATCATTGATTGCGTGCTCAAATTGAATACACTGGTATACTCGACGTACATTCAAAATCCTTACAAAAATTTGCAACCAGCATTTAAAACTAAAAATGCCACAGATTGAAAGATGCATCAAACCAGATTAAATAATTGATCAAAATTTAATGAGGGGCTAAAATAGTTCGGTCGGTTTCTTGAAGCCCTTCCAAACCGCCCCCTGGCCTGGGAAACATTCGGCGAGTGATGTTCTCATCGCCGATTCAGCTCTGCAATTGCAAACATTATCCAATTGGCAGTGCAGGATCCAAGCAATCGCAGCCACCCGTTCTCCAGAGCGATGCCAGCTCCCGGGTAAGCGGCGGCATGTTTCACAGCCTTGCTGTACTGAATGAAGGTGAGGTTGCAGTGAGAGCAGCTGTATGGTTTGATGCCCAGGCAGAAGGAGACATGGTTCACCATCTGCCAGTTCACGTTCTTCGGTTTGGCAATCGCTCTGTAGCTGCAGCGTTGGCAGTCCAGTACTTTTCCATCTGTGTCTACTTTCTTTTCCTCCTGACTTGGGTCTGCGGTTGCTCCTAAAATCTGAACGAGGTCCTGTTCCGATTCGACCGGTGCTGTCGGTGTTTTCTGATCTTCGCGACTGGAATACTCAGGGGAAGGCATCTCAGGGCGATGGGAGAAGTGCCGCTGAATGCGCTGACAACTGGCTTGGAAAGCATTCCTGTGTATCAGGCAAAATAAATTGGAAAAAAAGGAAGTAGGAAAATGCGGATAAGCTGTTTGGGCAGGAAATGATCAGCAGCGATGCTGTGACCGACGAGGTCTTTGAAAAAGGCAGTCTCGAATGAGCAGTCAGCGCAGTACCAATTAACTGCCGCAATGCCCAATGATAGGCGTAGCTCTAAGAGCGTCTTTTCGACCATTTTTTGCCAAATTCAACCTAAATTCATTTCTAGGCAGGAACAAGGCTGAATGTGTGTTCGCAAATTGCTTGCTAGATCGATAATTTTGATAAGGCCAAAACTCGCAATGACAAAACCTATGCTCACGAAAAATCGCCGGCAAGTTAGAGAACTACTTTGGGCTCGGGTTATTTTTAATTTTAGGAGAAATGAGGCTCACGTTTCGCCAGCCGGCGTATGGACAATATGTGCGCTTTCTAGATGATTTATCTCTACTTGTTACAATGTTAGAGCCTAACAACTGAGCCTTCGGCCGTTTATTTCATCAGCAATCTCAAACCGCAAGCCTTCAATCAAATAAGAATAGCAGTCTTTGGATCTAGCTGAAAGCCAATGCGGAATAAGGAAGCAGGAAGTGCAAAAAGGAACGACCGCCGGGGGCCCCGCGGATTAGGCTCAGGGCAGGTCACCAGCTTTGCCGATTGTCACACACAGGACATTTTAGGGCTATTCGTCCCTCTGAAAACCGTTCAGGAGTTTCCCTCCATTGAAAACCATTGAAAACCGTGCACGAGTCCTTTGCTTCCTATGAAATGCATTGATTCCAGGAATTCCTTCCTCCTTTAAAAACCAGTGTGGAGGCCTTCCACTTCAGCAATGGCCCTGAGCCTGAGGTCGTTCCCCAAACAGCGAGCAGCAGAAATCGTATTTATTAAGCCTCAGAGCTGGGAAACATCAAGCGATGGAGTAGCGGGGGCTGGAGTAGCGCATTGCGCATCCAACAGCTTCTACACCTGCACTGCAGCTGCAGACGGTGTAGATATGCAAAGCCAGCGCCAATTCACCTCTGGTCAATTGCCCCTTTTTATTAATGCACAAGCTTTTGAGAGCTGTCAGGCGTGTCAGGCAATCTACTTTTGTGGATGGGGGAAAGTGGTTGCTGAGTTTGAAAAGAAGCGAACTAAGGCCAAACTGGAAGAATATTTACGTTGCTTGATCTAATTGAACCACTTGTAAACTACTGCTTCAGCTGCGAAGAAGACGGGAATCGCAGCTAGAAAAGAGAACTTATGCTTCTCACTCGCAGTTTTTTCTAATGAAAACCTTGCGTATTATTAGCATGGTTTGAAGAGGTATGAAGATGTAAGTGAGGACTTGGATTATATTGCATGATTATAAGCTTTTGTGATTACATTACAGAGAGCGCATAGGTACGACCAATAAGAGATGAAAATAGACAGAGAACAGCTTCAAGCCATGCTTCAAATCATACGCTGTCAATAAATTCTAAGGCTTTCTGACACATCAAATTGCTACAATTCCCAGCTATTAATCAAGATTCTCTCACAAAAGCTCACAAAACACTTGTCTTTGCTTCCCCGAAGGCAGACACTGGCAGACAATAGCCAATTGGATAGCCGCAAGATCTCGACGGAGCACAAGCTGCACTCAGCGGTAAGCATCGGTAGCCCCATCCGCAGTTCGTCGGAATCTGCACCACAATATCTGCCCCATATTTCATCGCCTTTCTTCAAAGCCTCGCTACTTTGTTGGCCTGCGTGAGCGGAGTGGCGTAGAGGGCGCACATTTCCACCATCGCCGTCGTCGGTGACATGAGCACTCAGACGCCCAACTCCATTCCATCATAGTTTGCTTGAATTTAAATGGCTCACTGGTCTGACAATACTGGCCCGTGAATCCCAGGAGACAGGAGCAGACGGCTTGTCCGCCTCTATTCACACAACTGCCGCCGTTGGCACAGAGGGAGCTGAAAGGCTGGCCGCTTTTGTTGGCGCCCGCCACGCCCTGCTGCTGCAGGATCAGCACCGAGCAGGGGTCCACTGCAAACTGGCTTCTGTCAGATCATGGGCATTGGTACAAGGGGGGTGATTTATTTGCACCCCTTTTTTATTCAACTATAAGTCAAGATCTACTGAATATTTTTTTGACAATTTGTAAGAGCATGAGTCAGTGAGTCAGAAGATTAAGACGCATAGTCTGACAAATTTGCAACAAAAAATATTCAGTAGATCTTGAGTTATAGTTGATTGAAAAAGGGGGTACGAATAAATCAAGGCCCCACGGTACTTGGATTCAGCTGGAGCTCATGCTAACCAAGCGGAGCAGGGCTGGTGTCGAGGCCTGCGAAGCGAGAATAGTTGGCGGTGTTCCAAATGAAGTTAGCCAGCATCTGCAGGGCCTCATGGGAGCGGGCCTGGGGGACGAAGTGACCGGCGCCGCGAACGGTGAGGAAATCGATGCCTGCGTAGCGAGTCACAGACCCGGCCATCGTGGGCCGCCCCTGGAGGTAGATCCACTTGGACTTCGGCGACAGCAGCTGCAAACTCTCCTATGCTAACTCAGCGGCAGAAGATTTTTAGACTTACTGGGCGACCAAGATTTCGGACGAAAGACTGGTCGCCTAAAACAGGATGGAATAGAGTTGAAGGAGGGCTGAGGAGGAAAATGTGGAAGCCTTTGAAGTTGCAGACGGAGTCCACATCGCCGTTGTAGACGAGGATGCGGACGCCGGCGCTGATGAGCTGCTGGACCTGGGGCGTGAGGTCCAGGTACTGGGTCTGGTACTTCTCTGACACCTCGTAGCTGGAATGAGAAGCTGGGTTGGGTGGAGGATAGGAGAGATGGAAGAGAGAAGGAGGCAAAACCTACAAGCGGACCATTTGCCGCGGCTGGGGGGGACGTGAAGGGCGCTGCGGACCTCGGGCAAGTTCATCCAGATTGTCACGTCGCTGTAGTGCGCGCACTGTGGAAGAGGCGCCTGCTTGGTGCTGGAGGATTGGCTCTCAGATCTCACCTTCGGCCAGCTGAACCGATCCAACTCCACCTTTTCCTCCTACAAAACCCTTCTTTTGTCATTTTTCTTTGAGCGTCCAAAGATAAATTGTTTTTTGATAAATCTAAGACGTAATAAACTAATATGATGTCATGGCAGTGCATTAACTCATAATGACCTGGTTGCATTCAAAATTTTGCATCCACTGCTTATTTTCACGTATGCTTCAGTTGCAATTTGCATCAACTACAATGGATCACCTTTTCTGTGCTGCTAACTTTATAAGGGAGCTTCGCTTTGCGATTGATGAGCCGTTGAAGTAGTTGGCTGTAGACGGCGTGTCGAGTGGAGGCCATGGGCGGAGGCTCGGTGTTGTTGTGGCCCGGAGTGTAGCAGTGGTAGTACAGGTCATAGGGATCAGTCCAGTAGCCACGCTCGTACACTGTTTCCACCTCAATCGCTTTGCACTCATCTTCATTCTAGTTTCCTCAAAAATGGAACTAAAGCCCACCAGCTGTCCACAGGCGTTCCCCTTTGGCGAGGTGGTCAATATTTTGTAGTAGTCACAGCTAGCCGGGGTGCCATTGCAGCACTTGGACATGGCGTCCCACTGCCTTCAACAAGTTGGCCTTCCTAGAGAACCCAAAAACAGGCATCGCCCTAATGACAGCTCAGAGACGAAGCCGTGGTAGTAGAAGAAGGGCAGGAGCTCGTTGACCAGCAGCGGATAGTTGAGCAGCCCGTTCCCTATCGCTACGCCCTTGAAGTTGGGGAAGTTGGCCTTGTCCTGGGCCAAGAGAACGCCCAGGGTCGGTAGGTAAACGCCTATTCCACCCTCCAATCCCTATCCCATCCCCACACCAATTGGACCTTAACCGGCATAGGATTCCCCAGTTATGTAGAGGTCTCTGCCTTGATACTCGGGAAACTTGCGCAAGAAATCCACCAGTGCACGATGATTATCAGCTGCAGTCTGCGAAAGAAACGATTGCTGAATGGGATAGGTTCAGAGGCTCCAAACTATGTCATCGCTAGAGGTGAGGTTCCCGTCAGTGGCGTAGGAATAGCCGACCCCTGCTGGGCTCTCGATGTACAGCATGTTGCCTAGCTGCAAAACAATTTCATTTCTACAATTTCGCACAGCCATGCGATGCGCAAAAAGCCAAAAATAAAACGACGAAGAAGAAAAGAATAACTTTGCTCCAGGTGAATCGGTTCTCCACAACTTTGCGCCCGTACTCATAGGGGTAGAATGGGCCGAGTTCAGTAAGCAGGCCATCCACGCTGGAGCAGCCAGGACCCCCGCTCAGCCAAAGGATGAGCGGTTCCTTGGCGGGGTTGCCCTGGGATTCTGTGAACCTACACAGCTTTTCCTTCTCCTCCATCCTCTCCTGGCCAAGCGGCAAGGAAGAACCAGTAGAAGTAGAAGCGAGTGGGGCTGGCCTGTAGGTAGCCAGAATACTGGCGAAAGCGAACTGCGAAGTTGACGTTAGGCAACGTTCCGTTTTGGATCTCATCCGCCAGGTACGCGGCTCTTCCTCCCCCAGCCAGGGACAAGAGCAGAGTCACCAATCTCAGCATTCCTCTGCCCCCTTTTTGTTTTAGTTCATTCAGTGGCTGCGTAATTCATGTCCAGCTCTCTGATTCTTATCAGCTGCCAGCCACCTCCCGTGCGTCCTCTTACGCATGCCCCCTTTTTCTGCCCTGCCTTGCCATGTTCTCAACTGATTCGCTCCTACGGCAGGGGAAGAGGGCTTGATGGGAGTGGAAAGTGAAAGCGCAGGATGAGAGAGAGCAAAGTATGAAATGAGATGCAGCCTCAGCCCTGAAGTAGCAGTGGGGGCAGCAAAGAGAGAGGCAGGGGCAGAGTGGTCGCCCCTTTTCTTTACCCTGCCTACGTAATGAAGTTGCGCTGGAATGGCAATGGAGCAGCAGCTCCCCTCCCCTTCACCCCTCATCTGGGGCAGTCCATTTAGCCTACCTGTAGTAGGCCTGCTGAGAGAGAGGTGGGAGTCTTATTTTGCCTAGCCTGTGCTGGCGGCAGAGCTCCCATCCCAGCCTACAACCGCCTCTGCTCCCAGTCACATCAGAGAGGGAGGGCGATGTGATTGTCCAAACGCATTTGTGGCGGTTGCCGAAAGCTTCGGAAGACCACAAGTCGTTGGACAATCGCCTCACTCCTCCCACGCACGTCTCGACTACTTCTACTTCTGGCTATTTGACTGGTTTCATGCTGTTGTTTCTTGTTACTGCGATTTGCCTTTTAGTTTGATGTGCAAATTGAAACCATCTTTATTTTTGACGCCTTATCCACAGTTGATATATGACATAACTGGTACCATCGGCAAGCCAAATGTGGGTCTCTTTTCTCCAAAATTTGTAATTGACTCGAGCAAAAAATCAAGGAAATACATCTACTACTAGTGGAATCTGTTGGACAGTTGCATTTTGTTTTTGGCGCGCAGTTCAGTGTCTCTTTCCATGCGCGCCAAAAACAAAATACAGATGACGCAGCAGATTCCACTAGTAGTAGATGTATTTCCTTGACTTTTTGCTCGAGGCAATTACAAAATTTGGAGAAAAGAGACCCACATTTGGCTTGCCGATGGTACCAGTTATTTCTTCCACTTTTAATATAATATAAAATGTATAAATAAAATTTTTTTTTAAATATATGAAAAATAAATAAATAAAAATAAACTCATTGAAAAAATATAACAAACATAAAAGAACAAGACTAAAATGCTACAGCATGAGCCACTTATGAATTGTCAATCATCAAAAAGACCTAGACAAGGTGCGACAAACTCGTGATAAATATTGTTTTAAGTTATAAATCATTTTGAGTTAAAATTTTAACATGTTCCTCTACTAAATCCACTGATCATTCATAAGCAGGCGGCAATTTATGGCAGGAAACTTGTCACCTGGATTTTACTAGTTTTTTTGTCTACAAATTTTGTTAAATATGTTATTTGTGAACTTTGCTAAATTGTTTTTAAACCTCTTACGGAAAAAACATGTCAAAGTTGAAGCTTGATTTAGATCAAAATAAAAAATTGATCATACTGCAATGGCCAGCAAAATTCAACTTTACTTTAGCGAATTTCAATTTAATTTAAATTTTGTTTGTTTTATTTTGTTATGCCTCATTTAGTAAACATAATTTCATCATGACCAAAAATTCAGAAAAATTTGTTCGATTTAACTTCAAAGCATTTAATTACATTTCAACATATTTTTTTATATTTCACTAGTTGTATTTTCTAATTTATTTTTCACTAATTTTTGTCCTCTTTGTGCCAAAATTGCCGCCTGCTTATGAATGATCAGTGGATTTAGTAGAGGAACATGTTAAAATTTTAACTCAAAATGATTTATAACTTAAAACAATATTTATCACGAGTTTGTCGCACCTTGTCTAGGTCTTTTTGATGATTGACAATTCATAAGTGGCTCATGCTGTAGCATTTTAGTCTTGTCTAGATCTTGGCCATGTGGAAGACAAATTTACTTGCCACATGAACAAGGCTTCAAACAGTCATTGGGGAAAAAGCCATCGCTTGGTGTTTTTGTTTGGCAGGTAATTTCATGATCCATGAATCTCAAACCTATTTCATTCAAGCTAACCTGACCATTAGTTTATAAAAAACTGCACAGTTTCACTAAATTGAAACATTCGGCACTGTTGTGCCCTAGGATTCCATCGACCTCCAACCTATTGCAAGCAAGCAAACCTGAGCATCAGTTTTAAATTAACGCATAAATCTGCGCAGTTTTCTGGTTTTTCGTGGTTTTTGGAGGTTTTTTTTTAATATTTTAGGAATTCTTAAATCAAAATTTGACGATTTTGGTCATCTGCAGCATCCTAAGAGCTTTCGATCGATATATATATGTCCATAGTTTCAACCAATATCCAAGGAGCTCAAGGCCATGACACGCAACCACCCAAAAACTCGATCGCCCATTCATAACTAGGGCGCTGTCGCGCCCTAGGTATAACAAACATAAAAGAATCGAAAATACATTTAGATATTAATGGATAAAAAAATAAAAAATATTTTGTTTTTATTTAATTATTTAAAAAATATAACAAAAAAAAATTCGAAAATCAAAAATACAATTCAAATTTATGGGCAACCTAACATATTTTTGTGAAATTTTCATGATATATGCTTAGGGCAATCGATTTTTGGGAGAAAATAGCTCTAATTTTGACCTGCCGATAGTACCAGTTATTTTTTCAACTTAAAGTTTCCAAAAAAAATGATTGCCTAAGAAGGATTCGAACCTCCCAGGTTGCCCCAGCTGGTTAATCGCATAGACCACTACACCATGGATGCATATGCATAGCTGTTTAACTGAAGACTTATGAATAAAAGTCAATACATGAGGCTCAAGGACCCGGGGAAGGGTTGTGGGGGAAGAAATGAATACCTACTATCGTCCATTGAATAGATGCGGAGAAGAAGGAGGAGGAGGAGTCGGAGTTCGGACAAATGGTTTTTTGCATTTTTCATATTAAAACAAATAGTTTTGGGCAAAAGTCAAAAGATAAACTATAGTCAATTCGATGTTGCTCTTTCCATTAAAATGATTGGAGCTTTCTTTGACGAGCAGCAGCCTTATCAAAATTGAGATCTAGCAATAACCCCTTAAACGTACACCTAGGTCGAAAAGAGGGGCTGGGCGCTGACACTCCGCTAAAGCTCCGTTCGCGCCAGCCCAATATATAATACTTTCTTTATTGTTTTCAAGCCGAAGTGATAAATAGTGGTCGAAAATTGTGGTCGAAACTGAACTTAGTTTTAAATGGTTTTTGGTAATTGCCAATCTAGAACTATGATAAAATTGACATCAATAAGCTTGGCTTAAACGCTTCTGCTAGTCACCTTGTGAGAATGAGCTGATTGCGCTCGAGTAAGGAGACATGATATTTATTTGTGGCTTGCCGATGTTGCCAGCAATATTTTATGCCCTGAGCGTTCAACATGTTTTAAAGATACCGTGATTATGGCTTTGAAATGGTGCATTTAATGAGTTGTCTTCTAATTATTGTCTATATGCTAAATCAAGCAAAAGGCGCAATTGAAGCATTTGAAAGCTAGCGACATTGAATATACTTAGTAATGCAAAGAAGGCTCTCAAATGAAAAATGAAATGAAAAAGAAGGCTCTCAAATGGCCGCCGGAATGCTCCATGTAGAGTGGCAGTAAATTTCGATCCACCAGTCCCGCCAGCAGGGCGTCAAATTTTTCCACCGTCATATCGAACGTATAATTTATTTTACTAAATGGACATGCAAAAATTAACATTATAAAATAATATCATAATCGAAATCGAAATTATCCAATGTCGAGATCGATCCAAATCAAAATCAATCAAAATCAATTCGCTATTTTTTCGTGATTTTTCTAAAATATTGAAAAGCCAACCTGGCAGAACGAGAGGTGAGCATTGTCCAGCGCATTGGAAAGGATAAGCTGCTGTGTGATGGGATACTCAGCTCCTTCCACGTCCATCCAAAGGCGATCCACACTGCGTCCACTCAACTTCAGATCCTTGGCCAGGTAGTCCAGTAGGCTTCTCGTTTCCACCTCCTCCGCTTTGTAGCCCCCTTTGTCCCTGCAAAATCTCCCTTTTAGCCTATCATTAAGAAGGAGGGCTGGTCTACGTGAGCATAGATATTCGCTGACGACCTGAGCTCGCGCCAACTGCTAGGGCTGCGTATGTTCCACCCAGCTCCTGCAGTTCTCCTTTTCACATCTTTCGCTGCCTTTTTAGCAAGGCTTTATTTTTAATTGCACGATAGCTTTTTATGAGGGACATTATAGTTGGATGAGAATAGTAGAGACTGGGCAGCGCTTTTCACCCCTCCCCCATAAATATTGCCTGCCGTGTGTCAGCTGTTAAGAGGAGCCATAAACAGCATGGCATTAAAATGTAATAGATGAAGTGAAACAGATTGATATAGGAGGCCATGCTTAGGCCGTGGAGGCTGCAGTCGAGGAAGTCCTTGCGGAAGGCCTGCTCTGCCTCGATGTACCCGCCAATGCCCAGTGTCACCAGCACACAAGCTTTCTCCGCCTTCGCCAATGGTGGAATGGTCAGCTGCAGCAAATGGCAAAGAGTTCGGTTCATGAGAAAAGAAACAATAACTGTTTATACCTTAGTCTCGCCTGTGTTGCGGTAGGGTTTGAGTCGTATGGCCGGCGGTAGGCAAGGATTGGTCAGGCTTTCGATGCCATTGTAGCGACCCCTTGTCTGGTTTCTAAGCGCCGCTTGTAGACACTTTTTCAATTCCTCGACCAGAATGCACTGGAATTTATGACTGCCAGCAAATCTAAAATTTTTGATTTTGGGCTTTTACCAGGAGTATAATCTATGATTTGTATTTATTCATATTTGTTTACTTCACTCACAGCTGCGTTTAGCTCTTTCTATATGTACCAAGAGATTGCAATAAATTAACTATCAATTCAAAGTCCTTCTCTGATTCAAAATCCCAATAATCACGCATAAACGCAAGTAAAATAAATATATGCTACATCAATGTCTTCTACTAAATCCTAGTAAGTAAGTTTATAGTCCCTAGTAATCCTAGTAAGTTTCTACTGCTTACTCATGGTCTGACAAAGCAATATGGTGTTCGCTGAAGCCACTTCGCCAGTAGAATACAAGAAAGCCGAGCAAAGTCAGGGTAGCCAAAACAGCAGTTGATATCAGACGTTTTTCAGACATTTCTGACGTTTTTATTTGTTTAGAGGTGAAGTATTTTCAGATTTCAATGTCCCAGCGTTTATTGAATGTAGGGCAATTTTTGCGCTGCCACAGACGTCCAAGCGCCGCTAAAAATATGCCTCATTTTTGCGCGCTCAGAGGCTCAGAGCCAAGTCTGGCTGAAGCAGTTCCAGTTACCTCATTTTGTCTTTCGCAAATATGTATTTTCAACGCCATCTCTTTAAACCAAAATTTCAAATTTACTCTTAGCTTTTTAGCACAGTGACCTTCATATTTTGCTCCATTGATTCGTTCTTGTGTCCAAACTGAGTCTACTACTTCACGAAACAAAGCTAACACCACAAGCTTAATGTTAAGAGGAGAAGCGTGACCTAATCTGCAATGGAAGATAACGTTAACGTGATTTCTCTTCTCCTACTGCAGTCCAACTGCCAATCATAGCGTAAACAAGCCAGGCTCATGTTTGCCTATCGCATTTTCCTCCCGGATATGCCAAGCATTCTTGACTCTTTTCCAAAAGCTTCCTGAACCAAACTTTTAAGACCAGTCTGTAGATCATGGATCGCAATTTTTCCTAAACCTCAAAGCTTAGACTCTTATAAGCATAGCGTTTATTGCTTCGCTTCAATGTCTTAAACAGTCTCAAAAGCTCATTTGGTGCGCAGGACGAGACTTTTCTATAGAGGCAGCTGCGGAGGTGATGGCTTTGATTTATTATTAAAAATTAATTTTAATTTTTTTAATGGCTTGAAGCGGATGAGGAGGCGAGAGCGAAAACGCTGGTACCTGGCCTGGCTCAGCCTCTCTGCCAGACACTCCGCTGCCTCCCCGCCTTCCATCCCCAGCTCTCACTATCCCGACACCTCCTTTGTTCCTCTTCCCCATCGCTTCTTTGACCAATGTTCGTTGAATTGCGAAGGATTCTGAGACATCGCCCTCCACCTCCTTCTCATCCAGCTCCACGCGTGGGAAGGGAAGCCTGGGCTCCGAGTCACCTCCTAGCGTCACCAGCTACATTCAGCCCAGCCCCGGTAGGCAAGCGTCAGGCTTATTCACAGCCCAGCATCTCTTGCTCTCTCTTTGCTGATAGGCCGCTTTCACTTGAGTTCAGTCATGTCATTCGGGAAAGGCAAAAGGCGATCCCTTAGGCTTTTTCCCGCTAACTGCGGTTGTAGTGGGAAAAAAGTGTTCTTTCCTGAGAATTGCAAAGGTTGAGCCTGCTAGTGGAATTCCACTGGGTTGATGTGAATATTGATTGTGAGCAGTTGCGCTGCGGAGTTTCCGGAGATTGAGCTCAAGCCCGACCAGCCTATACCAGCTGTCTTGCCAGGAATTGCCAAAATATCCTGTTAGTTTTACGCTTGAATCGGTATTCAAAATCAGCCCGACCTTTGAGGAGGAGGATTCAACCGTTCGCATGGGCGACGCCAATTCAAAAGCACATATGCCCGACTCTGGTCAGCCTGTATCACTGCTTCACCCCCGGTTTTACTCTTTGTCCTCATATGCGACACATCCCCTCCCCTGCTTTAAAGCTAGGACAGAAGGATAAAAAAGAAATGGTTTCCAACTAGGGTGAGTGATGAAATGTGACAGGCCTCGAGGCAGCTCGCGCGGACAGTTGGATTTCTACGAAAGCTGGAAGGCATTGGTGAAAGAAATGGCGGAGGATTTGGAGGATCAGCTTGGTGAGTTCCTAGACCAGCCCTATCTTGCACAACACCAAAAAGCCACGTTTCCAGACGAATGCAGCGTGAAGCGCAGCGGCTCATTTGAAGAAGTTTCTCTCGCCGACCATGTGAGCCATCTTTCTCACCTCTTTCATGGGCATTGATTTATTGACCTCTAATTTATAGCTATTGAAATGCGAAAAACTAGTCCTTTGATTTCCATCATCTTTTGTACCCATCATTTGATTCCTCGGCCAAAATCCCAAATCGAAAGAAAGCGATTCTGAAGAGCCGAGAACCAGCACCCCTGCGTCGGAGTCGAACGGACTCCATGCTGGAGCGGTGGGCCAGCGACTGCACAGAGTGCCGGACGCTGACGGAGGAAATATTAGGCGCCTCCTGCGGCCACCACTTCTGCCCCAGCTGCGCTCTGCGCCGCATCCAAGACGTTCTCCGAATCCCTTCCATGCCTGAGGCCTGAAGCCAGCCAGCAATGCAGGGCGTCCTGGAAGGTGGGAGTGAGCTGCGAATCCGCTGCGGAGCCTGTCTCAACGGCCGTCTTACGGCGCCCAATGTCGCCGCCTTCCTCTTCCACCTGGCGCACAGTTCTCAGGAGGCGTCGCCGGATCTGCCCCTCCTTTTGGCCACTTTCCTTCGCCATCATCTGCACAAGGTGAGGCGCACTGCTCTCAATCTCCTCCAAAAGGGTTTGTTAATTAAATTGTAATTGTTTGTAATTGAATTAAATTTGTAATTGAGTTTGAATTGAATTCAAAATTGAAATTCGAGTTTTGACCACTCACAGGCTTAGAAGTGTGTCTAGTTTCCAAAAATTATAAAAAAGGGAGGGTCAAAATTTTTTTGGCAACCAATTTTGAAACCTCTCAATAAAGCTAGCTTAAGAAAAAGGTTTGCAAGGCCTACGGAGAGCATCAAAGCGGCCCCTGTTCTACGACAGCCTGTCCCTATTTCAACCTGCTCGATGAAGAAGGGTTTCTGGAGATGCTGGAAGGGACGGGGAGAGCATATTCGGCTGAGGAGGAGCTTCGGACCAAGTCACCCAAGCCACATCTGCGCAAAATGTTTATCCAACATTTCACTCTCGAAGAGAGAAAGCCAGTCGCATGTTTTCAGGCTGAAAAAGTTAATTAGATCCCCGGGGAGAAAGGGCTTGGAGCAACCGGAGCCCAAATCAGGGCAACTGGGAAAATGATACAACTAGATTGTGTCCTGCAATCACGCCATTTTTGCAAATTTCTTGAAAACAGTTACATTTTCTTGACAGCTACTCGATCACACTCAGGAAAACATTACGGCTCAAAAGCACCAATTTTCCCAGGCCATTTTTAGATATCCTGTAATATTCTCTCTATATTCTCAAGTATGGAAACTTTCTGCATGGCCATAGTACCTGAGAAAACTGCGCTAGCAGAATACGTCAGACCTTTACCTGTGCTTTTCACCAGCAGAAGGTGAGGAGGGCCCGAATTGTGTGCCAGCTGTTGGTCGCCTTCCCCTCCCAAGCTCAGAGCCGCAGTTATTTGCCAGCCCCTCTCAGTCACATGGCTTTTTCCCCGCTCTATTTGCTAGCACAAGCAGAGGACCATAAAATGCGGACGTTTTTAGAAACATCGTGATTTGCTTGCCATTAAAGACGCGTGAATTATGTAGCATTTGCCGTGAACATACAGGTGGAGATTGTCTGGGTTGACTACTTAATGCGCATCTGCACACAGACAGTGCCAGCGAAAACTGGTTACTGGCTGACTCTCACCTGACTTCCATTCTCTGCCTGTCTGTCAGGAAGCCCAGTAGAGCAAAATGAGCTCACCGTTTTTATCGATTCTTCTCAGGCCTCTTTTCGTTTTTTTCGGACGCAATAGCCTTTACTTTAGCGCCCTCTCTCTGCTCATTTGCATTCTTGTGCCACAATTTTTAAGACTCTGTCATGGAAATCGGCGAAAACTTCTACAATGCCTGGAAGAACAAAGTGCACGAGCTTGCTGTAGAGACCCCCGGTTATCATTATTAGTTTATTTTCGTCCAAAATAATTAAATTTTATTTATTTTTTTTGCATTTCTCCAGCTGAAAGAAATTGTGAATATTTTGAGAGGATGAGTTGGGCAGCAGCTATTGTGGACGACGACGGTCGACAATGCGTCGCACCTCTTCGCTGGGCCAACTGAGCGTGCTCAAGAACATTACCTCCGGCGGGAGTCATCAGGTGTGAGCATCATTTGAGGGATTGGAGGGAGGAGGAGGGATTGAGGAGTTTCATCTGCCGCGCACCAACTCCTACCGCGACCTGGTGCACAGCTTCGAGGCCGGGCGCTGCGCCGCCTGCCACAGCGAGGACAGCCGCCTCCTAGCCTCCTGCGGCCACGAATTCTGCGCCGTCTGCGCCTTCGATCGCCTCTCAGACGTTTCCCAGCCGCCTTTTCCCCTATTTTTAAAAGCCTATCATCATCCATAATTTCATGCTCATTATGATCGATTCTAAAAATCGATCATAATGAGCATGAAATTGTGGATGATGATGCCAGTTTTGGTTCAGCTTTTTGCCTCAAAGACTGGCGTCATTCTTCATGCTGCAATCGTTCACCTTTTTGCAGCATCATGCAGCTGGAATTTTCTGCAGGGCATCCTGGAGAGCAATCTGCGCCTTCGCTGCGGCTCCTGCATGAACGGGAAATTTGAGCCACTGGCCGCTTCCGACTTCCTCTTCCACATGACTGAGGAGGAAGAAGCTCCGCCGGCCCTGCCTTTGGTTCTCGGCCGCTTCCTCCGCCACTACCTTCATCGGGTCTTTCTCTCCATAGTCCAGCTATTGCTGGAATAGTCTGGTAGTTCTAGATCTACGGGGAGCACAAGACGGAAAGCTGTCGCCCCAGTGGACCCTGTCCCTACGCTCGCCTTCTCACCAAGAAGCAGTTCGACACTCTGCTTGAGGACCATTTGGCTGGAAGGAAGCCTGCCAGTACTCCCAACGACGTCCAGCCCCTGCCCAAGCCGCATCATCACCACCATCACCACCACATTCCTAAGATGTGACGGCTAATGAAAAAAGGCCATTAGTGGACCAATTTTGTTTGAAGATTGCGAAAACTGGCCCATTCCATGGGGCATCACGAAAAGGGTCATGCAAAGGATGTGAGTGGCGATCCAGGAGACGAAAATTCGCCGCACAAGCTGTCAAGCGTGAAAGAAGTGAAGTTTTCTTGAATTTTTGCTTCTTCTTCTTCTTCTATTTTTCTTCCATGAGAATGGGAAGGACAGAACAGCACAGAAGAGGTGCTCTGTATGAAAAGGATGGGAGTTGAGGATCACAAGGCATTAATCAGAATCCATCAGCCTCCAAAATCGATGAAACAGAAGCAAGGACAGCCCGTCGCCCCGCCCCAGCTTCCACAGTCGTCAGACGCCTCCAGAAACCCGCCGCCCGCCCCGGCCAGAGTGACTGCAGCCCAGCGCCGCCCCCCGCCTCCGCCACGAAGTGGTGGCTGCCTCGCAAGCCCGAGTGAAGGAAAGGGAAGAAAATGGGACAGCCGTGCCATTCCTCTTGCTCTTTGGCTGAGGGGGCTTCTGAGCTCACGCTGCGTTGCAGACAGACTCGATAGCAGCTGCGGATAAGTAGCAGGTCTGATGTTAGGCGGCGTCTTTTTAGTGTGGGGAGATTGAGAATTGTTAGCCGCTCTGCATAGGCTCCAGCTCTGCTGGCTAGTCTGCACCGCCGGAATATATATTTGGTGAATTTTCGTTGTACACGCTCCACTCGGTCAGATTCACTTATAGTGTTGGGTGACCAGACGGTAGAGGCATATTCCAACAATGGGCGGACATATGTGATATAGGCCTGTTTTAGCAGGACAGGAGAAGCGGTGTGCAGGCATTTTTTTATTAGATGGCTGGCAAAGCTGGCCTTGTTAACAATGCTAGTGATATGCGCTTTGTAGTTGAGGCCAGGTTGAAGAAGGAGGCCTAGGTCCCGCACTCCTTCAGGCTTTGCTTGGGGAATCAGTTTCCCTGCAACTGAGAGGACGGGCAGGTGTCCACCACCAACGCGGTAGTGAGTGCACTTGTTAGGGGCAATGGCTAATTGCCATTGCTCGGCCCAGTTGGACAGCACTTGCAGGGCGTAGGTGAGGCAGGGGACAGACGATGAGGCAATGCGGATGTCATCCGCGTAGGCCCAGACTCGGACACCTTGAATGTGGTTGAGGCGCCATATAAGTGGCAGTAGGTAGAGGTTAAAGAGGACAGGTGACGATGACCCTCCCTGCACAATAGAGGAGGTGACAGGGACGGGCGGGGAGAGAGCACTGCCCACGCGGACTTGCATAGTGCGGCCACAGATGAACTCCTCTAGCCAGTGCAGGACACTCTGCCCTAGCCCAACCGCCGCTGCAATGTGGATTAGCTTATGAGCTTTTCTTTAGGCATTTATTCATTTTCGTATTGTCTTTATTGATTAGAACAATGTTACATTACAGACGAATGAAATAAAGGAAAATCGTTTCACTTTTATGTAAAAAGAATAGAAACACTCAATACATGCGAAATTCAATCATCCATTCAGCATATCTTTGCACAGCAAACAAAGCTTTCACAGCTGCTGCGACTTTTCCAGCCCATAACTTTCCTTTGGGCTTCAAAAAAGCCTAATCCTTAGAGTGGGACAGTTGAGGCTTGGCCAAGGCGCCAGTAGAGGGGTAGTGGTGGGTGGGGCTTCTTTCCAAAAGAGCAAGAATAAGGGCCCTTGACCAGGCCCATTGTTTGCCTGGCTGTCCTGACCTTTGCCAGTCATTCTTTCCTCCAGCCAACCTCTTCTCCACCAGCCAGCTCACATTCCCCTCCGCCCTCCTATCCCGGCAAAACATCCTCTGGAGGCGTCTGGCTTGGAAGGTTGCGGATTGAGAGACTGGGATGCAGATGGGACTCCCCAGCTTGCTATGAATCCAGCATTTCCGGAGGTCGTAGGGGGGTTGTGACCTCCAGCAATTACTCCCCAGGCCTCCCTTTCACAGTCCCCTGCCCCCCTCACCTTTTCCGGCCCTCTGGAGGATAGGGCGAGCCCCCCAAAAGAGGCTCCCTAAGGGCCTCCACCGGCCTCGGCCCGAATCCAAAGAGGCCTCCCCGCATTTCCGCAAACAGCCCTCCCTCATTGTATGTACACCTGGACAGCCCTGTAGCCCGGCCTGGGCGTTTTATGCACCGCTTTTTGGCACCTCCTAGCCCCCAATTTCTCTCACAACCAGGCCCTGCCTAATCCTGTTTCAAGTACCTCTAACCCTGCTCCCATTTCCTTCCTTCACCCTGTTTGCGCCGGGCGAAAGCCGGTCCCACCCCCAGCAAGGCTGAGTCCATCAGGGCGTCTTGAAGGCGAGGTCGGGAGAGACAGGATAGAGAGTGCCGGGAGTTATTTAGGCTAATTTAGCGGCACCGATTCGCGCGCAGAGATGGGCAGAGAGAGGCCTTGGGGTGGGAGGTGTCGGTGCTCCTAATGCGCCCTTTACGGTTCAACTGATGCACTGTGCATCTATCTGTAGGGGGAGGAAGAGGCATCCAACTCTCCATCGCCTTCAACCGTCGCCTCTTGTCTCCTAAACCGATTGCGATGGCCCAGCGCCTTCTCCATGTCCAAGGTCGCGCGTCAGGGCCGCATACAGCTCAATTTGTCCACCGCATCCTCCCAACCCCTCTCCTTTCACTCCCACCTTTTCCTCCCTCCTCTCTTTCTCTCCTGTCCCGTTTCGAGGGTGCCACTTTGCTCAAGGCCGCGAAGGAGGCTGAGAGAGGGATAGGGGCCGCTTGATGTCGAGCGCTAATTCAATCCTCACATTTGCTCTTCTTCTCCTATCGCCGGACCTCTTAGTGGGGCTTTTTTCTCCACCTGGGGAGGACCTTGAACCCTCTACATTTCCGCTTCTCCCTAAAGTGGCTCGTTGGGCGGGGAGAGAATGGCGGGAGAGGTGGCGGCGGAGTTGATGGAGGAGGGGCTGGGAGTAATATTGGCCACTCCTCTCTGCTCCGACGGCAAACAGAGACTCGCGGGCACTTGGCCGTCCACACAGTCGCCTAAGCGGACTCCTCCCCAGTTGCCCTCTGGCCAAGCCCTCCATCTAGGCTGCCTTTCCCAGGCTGCCAGGTCCTATTTATTTGACTTGCGCCCCAGAATTATTCGACTAATTTGCGACTGCAGTGGCGAGGATTGACCAATAATCGAATGAGGTCTTCTTTTTGATCTGGGAGTTTTTCGGATGACGAAATTTTCTTTTTCAGTAAATTTACTCCTTTGAAATAGCGGCTACTGTCCAATTTCCCAAGCCAGACTCATCAATGCGATGCGCCGGGCAATCTGGGCGGGAGTAGGCGAAGGGGATTTGGCGTGTACCTCGCGGTGCCCCCCGCACGTGTGTGCCGAGCATTCTAATTATCGCCGGAGAGACCAGGGGCGTGCCTCCTTATTGCGGGTGTGTAGGGGGCGGTTGGGAGTAGGAGTGGAAGGGCCTTCCTCCTCCCACTCCATCCGCCCTGCCACTCTCCAGGACTGGTCCCCCTGTCTTCGGATGGAGTCAATTTCACCGCCCCATCACCTCCACGCCTATCCTCTGCAGCCCACTCAACGGCCCCAGATCACCCCCTTCCTTCCTCTTGGCCCCCCTGTTTAGGACGCGAGGCCTCATTTGCCTATTCGTCGAGGCTAGGTAGAGGCGTGTTTTCGGTGAAGCGCGAAAGGTGCTTGAGGGTGTTCCGGAGGGAATGGGGGCGGAGTGACGGCCATTTCAGCAGAGCAAATAGGAGGCTTCAGGTGGGCTGGGAAAGCCAAAGAATGTCGACAGCGGCGGAGGTGAAGCTGCTGGGACATCTGCCGCCCTCCTGAGGCCCAACCATGACCCTCTCTCTGCTTCTTCTCTTTGCCACCCTCCTTCTCGCTGCTGCCAAGACAGGTTAGCTCTTGCCTATGCTTTACCTACTACTTCTACTCCCACTACTCTGCTCATCTACACATCAGCCTGAAGCAAAGATGTAAATGAGCAGAGTAGTGGGAGTAGAAGTAGGTGTTTGCTGGAGGGAGCATAGGTGAGAAGGAGAGGTGGAGGGGGTGTTTCGGTGTAGGATGACGCTGGGTGAGTCCATGAGCAAGTGAAAGGGAGGCTAAGCGGCGTGAAAATGGGGGGAGCGCCGTGGTTCTGCCCAGCTAGCAGGAGCGTCATGAAAACCGCTTGTTTGTCTAGCCTGTCCTAGGGGGGGAGGGGCCAGCTTTCCTCAGTCACCTCATTTTCCCTCCATCCACATTCCATCCACTACCAGTGGTCCTTTGCCACATTTTGGCCCCCTGTTGTCAAAATCTATAGGGGTCACCTTTTTCCGCTGTTATCAGAGGATAAAGGGTGTGAAATGGGGCTGAATGGCTGTTGTAGGGTGCCTGGGCTGGTGTGTATGTGTAGGTGGGGCCAGGATGTGTAACACTCAGTAAAAGGGATTTGTTGTCGAGATGCCTGATGTGGCTGTGGCGGGTATGGGGCGATAGTGGCACTCAAGTTTCGCCTCCAGTACTGGCCGCCTCTGGCCAGCCACCACTCACGCCCAATAGGACCGCAACATCCCACCACCACACCTCTCCACACCTCTTCCTTTCTCCCAGTCCTCTCCGCCGACCCAAGACTATATTCAACCCCTCCCCCTCTTTGTCTCTTTGCTTGGCCAGCTGTGTCACTTTGCTTGGCCGTCGGATCTGCCTCACTTCCCCTCGGGGGCTCTAAGTTGTTTTGCAGCCTCTTAGCTTTGTTATGTTTGCTAGCAATAGCTGTCGAAGCCATTTGTTCCGAGAAGATTAAACAGGGCTCTGATTTTGGCACTTCTTCCTTTAGGTGAGTAGGGTAGGTGGTGTTATTGGGCGAGGACAGGTGCTTGAAGAGTGTATCCTTAGCTGGGCTGTCAGGAGTGGCTGCGGTTGAAGTGAGGCTGACCCTCCAGTAAGCATCGTAGAAGGGTCGGAAGGGGCCGGGTCTTGAGCACCCCGACCAGTGTTCTCAAAGCTTGCGTAGCAGAGGCTTCCCTCACCTACCTGGATCACTAGCACCCTCCTTCACACCCTAACCGTCCTCCCCTAGCTTCAGCTACCACCGCTCCATCCGTCACAACATGCTTTTTCCGCTTCCGAGAGAAGGGGAGGAATGGAGATTGAAAGCTTTGATGGCAAATGAGCTCTGGAGGCGGGGAAAGAGAAAGGGGAGGGCATATTTGCGCATGGGGAGGGTAGGAAAGTGGACACTGAGGAATAAAGGGCGGGCTGGAAACAGGAGGTAGAGGATGGGGGGGGAGGGGCGGCGGTAGGGGAAAAGGAGGGAGGGAGGCTCACGGGGTCTCCAGGCCCTCCCCCAGCCTCTGGGCGTGAATAGCCGGCCGTGAGCTCACAAACCCTCCCCCAACGCTCTCTGTCTCTCTCTTCCAGAGGGGCAGGAGAGGCGAAATGAGGTAAGGGCGGGGCAAGAGACAGAGAGAAAGGAGCATGGGATGGTGATGGAGAGGGGCGGTAGGCTGCTGCTCCTAGGAGTGCTGATGAGCCTCTGTGCTCCAGGTGCCCCCGTCTGCAGCCTCGCCACCCGCCAGAACGCCGTCTACGGCTGGATCCCCGAGGACGCCAGTCCGGGTGAGCTTTTTCCTGTCTGACTAGAGGAAGAGAGTTTGAGACTGGAGTCCTTGCAGGCTCAGTGGTCCAGGAGCTGCCCATAGAGGGGGAGCTGGGGGTGGAGATCAGTCTGCGACTCGTGGACGGTGGAGAACTGCTGCAGTTGGAGGACGACAGCAAAGCCCTGCGACTGCTGCAGAGGCTGGATCGGGACGGGGCTCAGGTTTCTTAGTCTCGCTTCCTGGAGGCTGGAGAACAAAGGCTGGAGTGGGGTAGAGGTCAGAGAGTGTCCGAGTGTGGCCTGGCGTGAGTAGTGTCCCTGCTGGGTGCAAATAAGGCTTGGAGGAGGACAACATCCTTACAGGCAGTCTGTCAATATTGGCCGCCCTCCTTGTTCTCAGCCCGAATGCTCTCTGAGTCCCCACAGGGCAATTCTTTCAGGCAGCTGGACTTAGTAGACCAAAAAACGAAATAAATTTGAAGAAATAAAAAAAACGACAAACTTGAGGGAACCAAACGGCTGAAAGGGAAGGTGGAGTGCAGCAGTTTGCTGGAGGAGGACAAGGGATTTCGCGTCAATATCAGCGTCCAACTGAACGTGAAGGACGTCAACGACAACCCGCCCCTCTTCGCCCAGCCTTTCTACCGCATCAACATCACTGAGGTCCTCCTCTCCTCCATATGCTTCCCTCTCCCCCAAACCTCCCATTTGCCTCCAGGAGCTGCCGATAGGAACAGTGGTGCTGAGCGGACTGACAGCTTCCGACGCGGATCAGGACGGGCGCAACTCAGAAATCCGCTACTCCATCCTGAAAGACGATGGACCAGGGGCAGACCTGCTCACAGTCCCTCGAGCCTGGCAAGGCTCCATCGCCATTCAGCGCCGCATCGATTTCGAGGCCCTGCAAAACTTCACCGTCACCATCCAAGCTCAGGTACCAAGGCATTTGTTGGTGGCCAAAGACGGAGAAGTAAGGATGCGGTTGATAGGACGCTGGGGAACCTCCACTGGCGTCCACGGCCCTGCTGCATGTGACCGTGCAGGACTCGGATGACCTGAATCCGCGCTTCGAGTTCCCCTCCTACTCCGCTGCAGCACAGGCAAAGCCGGAGTCTTCGGTTGCTTTCCTGGCCCACTTTCATTTGGATCGGATTTTATATTGGACAACATTGATTGAGAATAAGACGCTGGTGGTCCTGCCGCACCCTATAAAGGCAGAGGATGGCGATACCCTGGGTGCTAGAATTGCCTACACCCTCAGCGGGTCTATGGCCGACCGTTTTGCTTTCCATCCCCACACGGCCGAGATTCGACAAGTCGGCCCCCTGCAGCCCGGACAGACCTACACTCTCGGAGTTCACGTATGTCCCATTATGCCTAGTCATGGAATGTTCACCTAAACATCAGGGGTGCAGGCGAGACAGGAGGATAGGGAAGAGCGAGCAGCCTCCGCCATCCTGCTGGTGAATGTGGCAGGAGCGGGGGATGGGGAGAAGGAGGATGTGGTCCGTCGTCCAGCCCCATCTGATGGTCCCCAGTTCCTGCGCCACGTCTATCCAGTGACGGTGGCTGAGACGCTCCCTGTGGGCAGCCAGCTCACGCAGGTCTCCGCCATCGACCTTGCTCAGCCTGTTAGCCCTGCTTCTTCTCTTCTTCTGCCTGGCAAGGATTGACAGCATCTAGGGATACACCAGAATTGGATGGGGACTGAAAATCAGTTGGGGTCAATCTGAATGAATCGTCATCAATCGGGAAATCATAAAATCTGGGCCATTGCAGAACGCGGCTCTGGAGTACCGCCTGGTGCAACCGGAGAAGCATCCAGAGTTCCTGCTGGAGCGAGACACGGGGATCCTGTCCCTGGCAGGGGCTTTGAACCACGAGAAGCGGCCCAAACACCGTCTCCGTGTCGCAGCATCCGATGGACTGGGTACTGGAGAAGCACTCGTGGAGCTGGAAGTCACCGACGTCAACGACGGCGTCCCCGAGTTCTCCCAGCCCGTCTACACCTTCGTGCCAAATGGCTCCAGCCCCGTCCTCGGCGTCGTCTATGTTTCATTTGCCCCCCTTGCCCATCCTCCCATGCTTCCTGCTCTCATATTGACAGGCTCGGGATCCGGACGGGAAGGACCAGGTCTTCTACCACCTGCTCAACTTCAACCACCTCTTCAGCGTGGACATGACCGGCTCCATCCGGGTGCGGGACCCGGGCAAGATGGAGCCCATCGTCTACGAGCTCGTCGTCATGGCCGTCGACTCCGGCAAGCCCCCCAGATCCTCTCATGCCAAAGTTGCCTCCCACCCTCTTTCCTCCGCTCACCAAATACTCAGTGCCCTCTATGGTACAGGTCCGCATCGACCTGAGCAACTCCAGCGAGCCGCTGTCGCTGAGGGAGGAGGCGGTGGGGACGGTGGGTGCGGGGGGCTCCGCCGTCATCCTCATCGTGGCCCTAGCCAGCGTCGCCGTCCTCCTCCTCACCCTCTGCTTCGTCCTCGTCCTCTACCTCTGTCAAAGGCACTGGCAGCCACTTTGCCCCCTTCCCGACTCCTAGTCTCCTGCTCTATTCCAGGAAGTCCGCGGCCAAGAACACTGCTGGCAGTGCCCCCGACGCAGTGGGCATGCCCATTGGCTGGCGCGACGGGGGAGTGATTGGAAGACTGGGCGGGAAGGTGACCGGAGGGCCGGCCTTTCATCAGTATAGCCTGCCACCATTCCGTCCACCGGCAGCTCCTGCACCCTCCACGATTGCCTTCACCAACACCGCCAGTCGAGTCTCCAGGTTTTGCTGCCATTCCACCATGGAACTGGTCGATTATAACGGATAAATGATCATGATTGGGCAAGTTCAATTTTCCAACAGGATTCCTAAACCCATGCTTTCGTTGCATGCTTTGCTTCCATTCCAGAGTCCCAGGGTTTGAAGGATGGAGGAGTGCATGCTGGACGACTTCCCTGTGGGGCCCATCTCCACAGACAGCGGCCAGAACAACAGCTTCAGCTCCGGTGACAGCCCTCACGGCAGTCAGGTTCTCCCTCCATTCCTCTAGCCTTTCCTACTCCTTTCTTAGAGGCCAGCTCCGTTCCAGGCCTAGTCTTCTTTTGCTCTCTAAGGTAACGCATATGCCCAGCCGCTTCTCTCGTCCCTTTCGCAGTCCTGCTTTTCCTGCTTTTCCTTCCGTCCACCTCTCTCAAGGGAGGGAGGGAAATGGAGGAAGTGTAAGGAAGCAGCCAAAGTGGGTTGGTTGGTTGGTATTCGGTACTTGCAGATGCAAGGCTGCCCGCCAGACTGCTTTGCATCTGCAAGTACCGAATGCCAACCAGCCAACCCACTTTGGCCGTTTCCTTTCACGAATTTGTTCTGTTTTGGCCAAAGTGGGCGTTTGCAGTCACCGCTGGCAGGACGGGGGACGGTGGCGGATCGCTCGCTGGGCTCCCTGCCGTTTGGTAGCCAGCGCTCCTGTGCGGGGCTGCCAAATTTGACGACGGATGCCATGCCTCCGCCGCCGCCTCCGCTGCTGGCCAACGCCAGGCATCAGCAGCCACTCACTGTCTACTTCTGACTGCTTTCTGCTCATCGTCTTTTCGCAGATGCTACCCTGCTACGATTCTGCTCTGCCTACATTCCCCTCGCCTGTTGTGTTTTGTGATGCGAAAAAGACCCAATTTGAAACAGAAAATACAAAAGGGGTTTTGGAAAAAATAAAGAAAGCTAATAAAAAAATTTCGTTTGGACTAATATTGCTCCAACTGTTTTTTATGATGGTTAAGAAAATTTTTATTTCGAAAAATGGTACAAAATCAACAAAAATCTTAAATTAAGAATGAATTATACCAAATGTTGGTTTATAAGTTTGCTCTGCCCAATACAACCTTTGTAAACATTTCATCGCAAAATACAATCCTTCTACCCACAAATGTGAAGTCAGACTGAACTGAAGGCAAACAAGATATGTTCGGCTGTCGCAAAAATCTAAACACCAACATCGGGCCAAATTTAAAAGAAACTCTGTTTGTATGTATTTTTTAAACACTAGGATTTTAGGTTTATAGCCATAAAACAAGAAAAAACTAATAGATATGAGAAATAGATACCACTGAACAAACCTACATGCCAAACGTCAGCTGAATTCATTAAAAAACCACGGCATTTTTTGTCAATTCCTTTTAAGGGACCAGCTCAAGAAACCGCGTTGACAGGCGTTCGGCCAGAGAGAAACTCATGCAAAGAGAAGAAGAAGGAAGCTTTGCAGGCTTGGTTATGCTCCGTTCCGTGGCCTCCGGACACATGCCCTTTGGCCTCAGAAGCTCTGACTGCGATCGCCTCCACGGCAGGCTGCCTTCAGCCAAGCGAACAAGGTATTCTCGGCGGTTGCCAAGATGCGCGGCCTCACCCCAAGACACCACCTAGATGAAAATGCCAAAATTCTTCAGATTTCAATGAAAAACTATGAATTATGCATGTTCCAATTTTTGAAACATCAAGATTTTGGGTTTTTGACTATAAATCGAGAAATACTAAAAATTTCCAAAATTCCTTTTGCCAGCTTCAAGATATTATTTTCACGGATGTACATACCAAAAATCAGCTAGTTTCATCGAAAAACCATGGACTTATGCATGTTCAAATTTTTGAAACATCAATATTTTGGGTTTTTGACTATAAATCAGTAAATAAAAAATATTTCGAAATTTCCTTTTGCCAGCTTCAAGATATTACTTTGACGGATGTACCTGCCAAAAATCAGCTGATTTCATTGAAAATCCAGCGATTTATGATTTTTGGTACTTTGAAACATCAAAATTTTGGGTTTTGGGCGAAAAACGCAAAATTACGTCAAGCGCAAAAAATGGCCTGGAGATACCACCTAGGCGGACCTTCATGCAAAAAATTAGCCAATTTCGTTGAAAAACCGCGGAGTACGGGCCCCAGAACCACACATATATATATATATATATATATATATATATATATATATATATATATATATATATGCGGACAGACGGACGCAAAAATGGGGTAACTGCTTAAGCTGGCCTTGGCCGCCCGCCGCTTCGGGCAGGGCGCCAGAGCTCCTCCGGCCACCGGGCACGGGTGCTACGGCCCCTACGCTTCGCCTAGCATGCTTCGCATGCTAGGCTGCGCTCCGGGGCCTCCGCACCCATGCCCTCCGGCCTACGGAGCTCTGACTGCCCTGCCCTCCGCGGCAGGCGGCCTTCGGCCGCGCAAAAATATTTGTTCAGCCATTGGCGTCGAGCGTATTTGTTGCAAATGAAAATTTTAGGGTTACATTGTAATTTTACTTCACTCCTTTAGAGAGTTTAATTATTTGAGGCGTTTGGTCTGTGTTTGCATTTCAACGCTTTCTCTGCTGCATTTATCTTCTTCAAAGGAAAAAATGAAATTAAAACATGGGCCTGATTATATAGTTGGTTGGTCTTGTGAATCACTAGCCCTGGAGGCAATCTTTCACTCTGCCCCAGAGGGTCAGTGTACCGGCTTCGCTGCAGCCAGTAGGCCCGCCATATTGCAGACGCACCATAGCTTCACAGCCATCTTTGGGGCATTTGTATGCATACCTATTCGTGTATGTCTGAAAAAACCATATAAGGCATTGAGATATAAGTTTTGGGCTAATAAGTTTTCTAATAAATAAAAAGCAATCTTGTTCCAGAGCAGATTTCCACTGAAACAATATGCAGATAGTGATATCAATACTCACAAGGCAGTCATAGTTTCCTTTCCTGCCCAATTTGTTCACTTTACTGACACGGCGTGAACCTGGACACAGTTGGACGCGCAGGTGTAGTCCTTGGAGCAGCGTTTCCAGTCGTCTTTTGTCGTTTCAAAGGGGGATCCGCAGTCAATGTAGTAATCCCACTTGATCTGTAACATGGGCTATATATTTTACGGACAAAAACTTTGCGCTAAGCCGCAAAAAAACCAATCTTAAGTTGCAAAACCCAAATAAGCCATTTAAAATGCTACTGGTTTGGCCTGAAACTTGAAAGTAGCCGCAAGAAAGAGAGCCATTGTCCATCTCACAGTTCCAGGGATTACAGCCTCTTGACTCCTTATCGCACAGGCATCGAAGGCAATCATTTGCCTCTGTCTTCAAAGCAGAGGCCAGAATGAGCATAAATACGAAAAGGCGATGCATGTTAAAGATTTATGGCTCGGCGAATTTTGAGCGGTGTTGCACCGTTCAGAAATCAGAGCATTTTACAACACAAAGCGAGGCATTCGCTGCAGTCATTGTAGCCTTTGGTGCAATTGTTAAAGCTGGAAAAGGGTGAGTCTGCACATTGAGCATTTCGTCGAACAGCCCCTCGTTTTCAATGGGTAGCTGCTAGTCTAACAAAGATTTAAAGCACCAATCATAGTCACGCGGTGTGTTATTTCAGAGCATAACAATCAAGGTATAGTGGTGCAGAGATTTGGTCTGTTTAGTGATCCTATGAGCTCATTAAAACATGGCCATATTCAACAAGTATGGCAAATTTCAACAAGTATCGAAAAACGCAATAGGAGGACCGCGGAGCAGTAACAAACCAACCTTCCAATATTGTTTTCATTTTCATCTTTTAACAGTGGCGGATATAGGGGTGATAAGGGGAACGTTTCCCCCTCCCCAAACGGATTTGGGGGGGAGGGTATTAGTAAAATATAAAAAAACAATTATTTGCCCATTTTTGAGTTTTTATAGCCTAATTTCAAAAATTGTTTCGATACGCGATTTTAAATCTGTGTCTACTTTTGATATTGGTTAACAAACCACAGATTTACCCTTTTGAGAGACAAATTTCCATGCATGCAAAGAACAGTTTGAATTAGTTTGTAGCGCTAACACCTGAACTGCTGGGAATTACGCAGAAGACCTTGATTTACAAATTCACAAATTCACATTCAAAATCTATGCTTACTTTGGAATTGGAAACAACAGATTTGCCTTTTTGAATGACAAACTGTCATGCGTGCAAATATTAATTTCAGTCAATTGGTAGCTGAACTGCGGGTTTTGATCTGCGGTAACCTATCACGCTCTGCGCATCATACTCTTTCATATAAGGCTTATCCCACTGAAAACTCCCAATAAATGCGGAAAATTCAAGATTATTTAAATAAATCTTATACGCTTATTCTTTTCACGGACCGAGTTTTAGAATAATCGATTGCTAGCTGATTGCTTTGCACCGTGTGATAATAGTGAGTAAATTGGAATTTGAGGAGGAGGCGGAGGAGTCGAATGAAGGACAGGATGTGGAAGGCGGGCAGACGTGTCTATGAAGTCTGCACAGCTGTCTCTTTCTTGCCCCTTCACTGTCATCCGCAGCCAGCTGGCAAAAAGCCTTCCCCTCCTTTTCTATCTTCCTAACCTCAAATGAAGTCCAAACTCTGCTATTCTCAACCATCAGCTGAAAGCATTTTGCTGGCTTTGCTTGGAGCTGATGCTGAAGTAGTTGAAAGCGTGGATGGAGAAGGAAGGAGGAGGGGGGAAAGAGAGAAGAGAGGAGGATTGGCGGAAGAAAGGAGAGTGGGTGTCATCTGCCGCTCGTCCAGTCCCCGTTTTGCGCATTGACTATGCATGAATGGACTCCGAAGTGCCTCCACCGCTTCATCTCCCTTCCCCTCCTCCTTCTCTCACCCACTCACCCTCCCCTCTTCCTCCTTCCGCCCCGTCAAATTGCCACTCTCTCGCCTTTCCAGACAATGCAACAGTTTGAACGCGCTACGGGCATTTGGATGGGTCGGACTTGGTTTCCAGATGCTTGATCCATCCTGATGTCCAGACGCATTTCCGATTCCAATACGACATTATGTTTTTCTAGGGCAAAAATATGCAAAACCGTGCATGCATAGAGAATAATGATGGGGAAGGAATGGGTGCAAGAGGGCGTTTCCTGGCTGTGGTGTGAATGAATGGGGGGCGGTGCATTGAGGGGGCTGGTGAGGGCGATTAGGGCTCGCAGACACAGCAGGGCGCGCCCCTCGCATCCTTAGCACAGGGCGTGAGAAGAGGGGGGATGGGGTGAGGAGCGGAGGAGGAGTAGGAGCGGGCTAGAGGTGGGACCAGGCGAGAGAGAGAGAGGGCAGGGATGGGGAGGCCCTGGGAGGGCTTGCGTGCTTCGGCAGATGTGCCTGCTGAACACAGACACAGACATACACTCTGCCTCCACCTCCCCCCACCCCTCCACCACCACCCCAGTCCTCACCCACCCTTCACAAAAAAGGCCAATCCCTCCTCCCCGCTCACCCGAGTCCATATTGGCGCGCCTCCTTGAAGAATGGGGCTGCTCCCTTTTTTCTCCTGCCCCCGAAACCGGGGACTTTTGGCTTTCCCTGCTGGTTGTTGGAGGAAATCCTGGCTGCGCGCGGCCCCAGAGAGTGTCAGCCGAGACTTGGATGGGCCGGGTGGACTCGATAAGGGACACTTAGGGACGGAAGCAGAAGGGGGAGGGGCCCTCCCTCCTCCTCACGGATAAAAGGCCCCAGCCTTCGCGCACAGGGCCTAATCAGGTTATTTCGAGCGCCTGCCAAAGAAGGGGCCTCCACTACCCCCTTCCTCCGTACCAGCCCTCCCCTCCTCCACTCCCCCTGCATTCGCCTTAGCTCCAATCCTATTCTTTTCCTGCCCTCCTTTTTTATCCTCCCACCCCAGCTCCTCCATCCAGGAGCCGTCCACTGGCGGTATATATCCCTTTCCCTTCATGCTCGGCTGATTCTGAAGGTCAGTTGGCTGGGACGGGCAGAGAGGCTCAAGGCAGAAAGAGGGGTGTGCAGATGAAGCTGGCAAGGACTGGCGTGGACAGTTAGGGCCAGGAAAGTAGGCTGGCGCGGCGCCCCGTGACGAGTGGGTAATTGGAAGACGGCGAAGTAGTAGGTATTGCCGCCCGCCATGGCCTAGCCCCTGAAGACCCCGGAGGCCCCGGAGGCCATGGAGGAGACGGAGGAGGCCCACGTCACCGTCCTCCCACTCCCACCCCCACCTCTACCCTCACCTGCCACCCTCACCGACTCCGCAGCCGCTGCCCTCAACACGCCTTCCCTGCTCCAGGTTGGGGTTTTTAGGTCAAGGAGACAGGAAGTATACGAATCTTGGTCGAGAAAATAGAGGAGAGGTATCATGGGGAAAGGAGCATAGAATGGGGTCCTAATGAGCAGGCCATCGATTGCTCAGGCTTCTCCTGCCGCCGCTTCCTATGCGCTGCGACGTGTAGGGTAGGCCAGGCTTTTTTTGCCTGCCGCAGAGTCAAATGGGACTAGAGAGGCCATGCTCCAGTCAATTAGCCTAGCTAGCGACGGAGAAAAAGGCCAAAGGGAAGGAAATGTGCAGAGAGATAGCAGCAGTGAAGTGCAGCAAAGGCCATGGAGGAGAGAGGAAGAGTTGGCATTGAGGCGCCGGACTCGCTGGCCAACATGAGCGGGCGGGTCTTCATTTTCGGTGGCTCTGCTCTGCTGCTATTCGGCTCCATTTGGCTGGGCTCCTGCGCTGCCCTCTACGCCTATGCTACCGGGTTTTGCCAGCTTTCCTACACCTTCCATTCCTCTCCATTCCTCTCGCCATCTTTTCTAGAGAATGGGGCATTTATGGCCTGGATTTACGGTTGAACTAAAATCGATGACAAAGTACCCCTGAAGTTTGGAAGGAGAAAGATGGTTGAGGTATCACGTGAACGTGCTCTATGAGGCGCGTTGGATGCTGGCAACGCTGATTATCAGTGGGCTGCTGGGCGTGGCATTGGGGAAGCTGAAATCGGAAGCCGTCTTCATCGCCTTCTCCATCAGTCTTGTTTATACCACAGCTGCCGCCCTTACGACGCTCCTCATCTACACACTCAACCTTGCCAGAGCAGCTCATCAGGTATTCTCTCATAAATTACTAGTCGGCTGCTCTCATGAAAGGAAGCATGGGGAACATAATGCTTATTTAATCTAATTTCATTCAAAAATTCATTCATTCTCATCCGCAAACCAATCACCATCCAACAATCGATGTGCCAAATTTATTGAAGAAAACTCATAATCCAGCCAGTAAAGCGTGAAATTTAATTCCAAGCTCAAAAAAGCAAAATGCAATAAAAATGCGGAAGGCAGAGAAAATGTGTTCTTTCAGAAGCTAGACAGCCCACTGCAGAAGGTGGTGGCGGCGCCGGGTCGGGAGCAGTACATGCAGCTCTGCGCCGTTCTCATCCTACTCGCACTTCTTGGCATCGCTGCTGCCATCGCCCTGCTCCACCGACTCAACCGACTTAGTCGCACCTATTACCAGCCCATTAGACTTCTCAATGGCACTCGCAAGTTCCTCCGAGCTGCCTCCATTCTTCAGGTACCTCAACACCCTCACGTCATTATAATAGTGCCCGGGTCATGATGAGACTTTTCCAGAGCATTCTCTCCCTGTTCAGCATCTATGTGACGTCCCAGATCATCACACTCACCTTCTCCTACATTCATACCTACATGATACAGGTTCGTCCATAGGCAGTTGAATGGTGGGGCAAAAATAAAGAGGTTGCAGGAATTGTTCTGTGGCATCCTGCTGTTGTGCTGTTCAGCGGTGCAGTTGGTGCTGCTTGTTCGGCCGTCGCGACTGGGCGTGGGCTTCCTGTTCTTCCTCAACCTCTCCCAGTTCTTCCAAGAGCTCTTCTACTCCTGGAACGCCTACTACATCAGCCTCTACATCCACTCCTCCTCCGCCAAGCACGCCATGGGCCTCGACTATGATCAGGTACTTTCTACTCTCATCAACATCCCCACTGCTTCTTTCTTTCATTTGCCACCGCTAAAGAAGTCAAAGGGAAACAGTTTTTACCCAAACTTGTAGGTGGTGATGACGCTGAACTTCATGGGTCACTTCGGTCGCATGGTGCTGGTGGGCTACGCGGTGTGGCTGCTGCTGCACTCCGGGCCATTGTCTGGGCGAGCGGGCTTCCGTCTCCTCCTCGCCCCCCTGGCCACATCCGCCTCCGTCACCAAAGGCCTAGCCGCCCTGGCTGCTGCTGCACTGCTACTCGGTTCCTTTCTCCCCTCACTCTTCTAAATGTAATCCAGACAACAGTACAATTCTACAAAGGAACAGCACGGGTCTACTAAGGAAGCCCCTAAGCCTTCCTTAGTAGACCCGCGTTGTGCCTTTGTAGAATTGTACTATTCTCTAGATTACTTTGACCCCTTCCTCCAACCTGGATTAACCCACAGGAGGGCTGCACATCTGCATGGACATCATGTACGCCTCCAGAGAGCACGTCTATCGAACGCTACTCGCTTTCACCGGCATCGCCGTCTTCTACGCCTCCGTCATCGGTCTTGCCATCGCTGTCTTCCTGCGAAGGTTGCTTCCTGCTTCCCCTCCGAGCTCTGGGCAAGGAACGGCATTGCGCTGCAGTCGAAAGACACTGTTCCCGGTGCTGGCGCTGGTCTTCGCCACCATGCTCTCCAGCGTCTCCGCACACGCCATCTTTGTCTTCCTACAAACCTCCTTCTCCGCATCACTCACACATCAAGTGCTCTCACTTTTATTGCTTCACCTTGCATCTCGCACAGCTTCTCTTTCCAGTTGGAGCAGCTGGGGCGGTCGAAGACGCGACCGGCTGTGATGCACTTCCTGGAAGCCCTGCTGGCCTTGTACGGCCTCATTGTTGCTGTCTCTGCCGCCTTCTTCCTCACTAGACTCCTTAGGTTTCCTTTCATCCTTCTTCTTCTCTTCCTTCTGTTCACAATCTCAATGCTTCACACTGTTTGTATGCTCAACTAAAATTGGAGAATGGCTCATTTATGAAGGCTGGAGAGCCGACACGAGAAGCGAGAGAAGCTGGGCTGGGCGGTGCGCTACCTTCGTCTGGCCGGATGGCTCATTTTCAGTCTCACCTGTCTGGAGACACTCTTCGTGCTCATGGTCAAAGCCGGTCCGTACATCCCTCTCAACCCTCCTCAGCCCTTCACAAGGGCTCAGACACCCCTCCACAGGCTGGAAGGCGACGGACATAACGCTCAGCTACTCCGTGCTGGACATCCTCTCCACCCTCGTCCTCTGCGCCTTCCAACTCCACGTCTCCAGTCCCAGCAACAGCCGGCTGGAGCTGCCCATCCTCGCCCTCTTCTGTCTCCTCCTGGCCGAGACTCTCACCACCTTCAACTACCTCTCCGCCTACACCACCTACATACAGGCACCACCTTCTTCAGCCACCCCCCTTTCAACCCCACCAGGGGCCAGTCTGATTACAGCTGCTGCTCATGCTGGGTCGGATGCCGACAGCGCGGGCCTTCCGCGACTACTTCCCCATCTCACATCTTCTTCTCATCCTCCTCTGCCATGTCATCCAGCTGCTTCAGGTCAGCTTCAGTCCATAGCTTCTCCTGAGGGAAGGCTGGGGCTGCAGTGGCTGCTGACGGTGGCGTCGACGTTCATGGCCACGGTGGTGCTGGCTGAGATGCACGGAAGGCTGGAGGCGGAGGGGAGTCGGGAGGTGGAGTTGGCGGCCTCCTACGCCAACCCAGCCTACGATCATCCCTCCACCAATGGTCACTGCCTCCTTCTCCTACCGGAGGGGAACGAAGTCTTCATCCGACTGTCTTATTGCTAGCAGGATGAAAACGGATGAAGACTTCGTCCCCCACCCGGTACCAGCAAGGTCAGACCATAGACAATTAAATTTAAAAAATAATAATAATATTTTAATAATTTAATTTAATTGTCTATAGTCAGACTGACGCCTCTCTGCTTGAAGGTGCCAACAGTGCCAAGGAGGCGGCCAAGAGTGAGACGGAGAATCGACGCAACGATGAGGTGGAGCAGAGGACGCAGCTCTGTCCTGCTCAGGCCTAGCAGTCCTAAATCCACCTTTTGTTCCTCCCTTTACCGCAATGCTAGTCGGATGCCAAAGATTTCTCTGCGTGCGCCCTAGTCCAGTCGCATTTGCTCATTCTTTTCCCGTTCAGCTCTCCTCTGTGCCATGCTTTTGCTCCACCAGGGCCCCGCTAGCGACTGACAATCACTTTTCCTTCCTAGCAGAGCACACCAAGATTACCTAGGCCCCTAAATACTAGCAAGACATATCGCCAGTAGTTTCAAAGCGCGGCTTGAGCTCGTTGATCTGCTGGGCCTTGGAAGAGCCGTTCTCAGAAACTGCGCCAAAGTTGGCGTTCTCAACCGCCAGCAGAGGTTTGGAGGCTGCGGCCAGAGTCTGAAACATCACAAGTCCAGCTCGGGAGAGGTGACTGCAGCAGAAAAGAGGAGCCTGGAATTGAGCGTAGATTTCGCAGAGCTCCCTGTTGCCGCCTGTTTCTGGCAAACGACGCCAGACGTAGACCAGGGAGCCGGCTATGGGGACTGCCAGCAGGGCATATCTGCCAAACCAGCCAGCTCTCTTCGCCAACCTCTGAAATCTGGCATACCGGGTGTTCCTCCCAAAATTTGACAAAATTTAAACACTCTTTTGAGCTCAAAAAATCATTTAGATTTTGTCAAATTTTGGAAGGAACACCCGGTATTCCCTGCTTACAAAGCTCCGCCCAGGAGGACGAGGAGCTGGTCGAAGAGTAGGTTCAAGGTTCCGTGGAGCAGGCCCAAGGCTGCGTTCACGATGGCCTTGCCCGAGGCTCGGTGCCTTGAATCAAGTATGAGAAATGCTGTTTCATCAATATTTTCCTTCTCGCTGCATCGATTGCTCTCCAATTCCATGGACCAAGAACATAATGAATGAGTATGAAGAGGAGCACCGGCAAGGGAAGAGCTCCGGCACGATGACCCAGTAGAGTTGGCGGATGCCAAAATTGACACTGGCCTGCAGGACGATCAGAGATGCAGCAAAGCACCAGGAATAGCCTCCGCCCTACAAACAATCCCTCCTTCTCTCAACCTCCCCACTGAAGGGAAATTGATGAAGATCACCTCAGTGGCGGCGAGACCCTGGAACAGAGCTAGGAAGAGCATGCAGACGACGGTGACGATGGCGCTGACGAGGAGCTGGGAGCGGTGCGTGAAAGCCCCCGTGAACATGGACATCAGCAGCACCACCAGCGCCAGCAGCTTCAGCACCAGTGTGATCGTCTCGCTGCTCGTCTCCGACAGACCCGCCTGGCACCAACCTCAACCTCCATGGAGCTTGAACCCCGGAAGGGAAAAGACCTGAGCCATGGCGAAGGTGGAGGAGTAGCCGAAGAGGGAGGCGGGGAAGTAGAGACTCATCACCGCCAGCGCTATCTTCAGCTGACGCCGCAGCTCCGGGCAGGAGAGGATGGCGCGGACGGAGGAGCCTGGAGAGCCTGTCTTTTGTGGAGAGGCAATGGAAGGAGGCTGATGCAAGCGGCGCCTTCAGTTTGCAGACAGCTGGCATCGGCCCTGTGAGCTTCCAGACGCTCATCGCTGCCCTGATAGTAGATCAGCGCCTCGCTTGCCTGGGCAGCAAATTTTTTTTGGATCGTAGCAATCCTATAATTGTTGGACCGGAATTTTAGAGCAAGTTTCAAGGCTTCATTGGCCTTAGAGCTTGCTTCAAAATGCTGGTCCAACAATTATAGGATCGCTCCGATCCAGAAATGACCACCATATTAAAGCATGCATGGATGAAATAGCATAGATGATGAAGAAGCGATGGGAGAAGAACCCGAGTCTCGTAAAGCTCATCGCCATAGTCCTGGGCCTTGGCCAGTAGGTAGGCCGGGGTGTCGGGGAGTTGGTTGAGCAGGGGTAGAGCTGGCAAGGCCAGCAGAAGACAGATGAGCATTGCGATCCACCACAGCGAGTCCGTGCCCAGCATCCAGTGCACTCCTTCATCCAACCGCCTCCTTTCAGTCCCCATCCGACAAAGAGGATGCAAAAGTACCCAGCAGTGCCCCGATCACAGAGCCCAGACACATGCCCACCGGGAAGAAGACGCCCACACTGCTGCGCACTTCTGGTGGCGCAATTTCGTTGAAATAGGCCGGAGCTATGGTGTACAGGATCCCTGGGCCCAGTTGCACCCTCCCACAAGCTGAGAGGATAGAAGAGGAAGCAAGAAACCCAGGGCAATGTTGCAGAGCAGACGACCGCCGATGAGAAGGAACCAGGCGTCGCTGGCAACCGAGATCAGCTGCAGTATCCTTCCGGGCACCACGAAGGCTGCCACAGCGATGAAGAGGCATCTGGGGCGGCCTCAAGGCTCATTTGGCCGTCATTTCTCCTCCTTTACGCTCCCGAAAGAGCAGTAAGCACCGAATGAGCGACTGAGCAACGGCACCAGCATGGAGCCAAGCAGGACGCCGAAGTGGATCATGGACAGGTGAAGACCCAGACGCCAGTAGCCTCCGTCCGGGTTCTTCTCCAACTCTGCGAAGCAGAAGTGAATGTGGTGGGAACTGGCGGTGGTGGTGGTGGGAGAAAAGAGACCCTCCTCGTCCATGTTGGCGAGGAAGCGGCGGGTGATCTCGAAGGCGGAATTGGAGAAGTAGTTGCCCGTCTCTATGGGCACGATGCCGAAGGTGGCGATGCCCAGGCAGATGCCGTACAGCCGAAGCACCGCTGCCTCCGCGCCGGGCTTTGCCAGGTCGCATTTTCTCAAACACCCTCCAGCTAATTGCCGCCCCTTTTTTCGTCTGTCCAATTCCACACAACCTCCGAATGAGGGAGCCGAACAGGAGTCGCAGCAGCCAGTCGAACATTTCGTGTGAATCTGCCGTGGGAGCCAGCGGCCTGCTTTCCTTAAAAGGCGCCTTTGATGAGGGTGTGTGCGGGAGCGGGGACGTGATGGTGCAAGCAAAAGCGCGCAGGCTAGGGCGACACTTAATCGGCGTCGGGGGCCTATCGCTTTCAGGTGGGAGCTGGGGAGGAGAGTTGGAAGAGCCGAGAGGGCAAGGACTGGTGTTGGAGGCAATTAGGAGCAGGAAAGGGAGAGCCTGGCAATTAGGGTGAGCCTGGTCTGCAAGGAGGCGGAGGAAGGAAAGGGCGATAGGAGCACTTGAGGAGCTTTTCGGAGGTGCCCTGGAAGGGTGGGGGGCGGTGAAGTGGATTGGGGCCGTTTCCCGTTTGCCTTTTCCGTCCGCGGCCTGGCCTCAATCGTGCCAACTTCCCTCGCCTCATTCACCTTTCATAAAGCCCCGCCCTTTCTCTGATCAATCCGCCAGCATCCAACCCTTCCTCGGGCCTTTGCCAATCGCTTATGCCAGTTTATTGCTCATGGAAAAAGTAGGTGAGGGGTAAAAAGGGAGACGTCTGAGAAGAAGGTTAAGAATCAGCCGTATGCTACGAATTGTTGATAATTTTAGGCGGTAGCCTAGCAGTGAACTGCTATTATTTGTCTTTCCAAATCAATTCCGCCAGCATTCCGAATATTCTGTTTAGATTGCTGGTGAAGGAAAAGTGAATTCTTGAAATAGGACGAACCGTCGTCTCAATTGCCGCAGAACAAATTACATTGAGAATCGTTTGGCGAAAAATTTTCAATGGAAACTTTCACATAAAGGCACCTGGAAAAAAAGCTCCACTCAATCGGGACTACCAAAAGTCTGCTTCTTTGCCAACGAAAATGATTATGATTTGAACAGTGGACAGGGCCCATACTCGTAATCAAACTTATGCACTAGCATAATTTTTGTCTCACTGATAGGACTCTCACTGATACAGCACAATTTTGATAGGACTGCTACTTCTCAAACAAAAACCCTCTCAATTTTATATCTGTACCTAATTTATAGCTCACTTTGTGCGATAATGGGCGATAAAACTAAAAACACTAAATCTATGAGCATTTTAAAAAGGTCATTCAATTAAATTTGCAATAGAATAGAGCCTTCTGTGTCTGGTTTTCCGTTTTCCATCAATTTTTTACCCAGTGTCGGAGATATAATTGAGCGGATTAAAAAATGCTGTGTTTTCGCAAAATGCTTAATGATGTAACTAAATTAAGGCAATTTTTCGATGTAGGTTACAAAATATTTAGAGCTTATGTCATAAAATGTACCCTACTGTGAATGGTTCGATATTTTACTTGATGAGCAGCAGTATTCTAGAAAAAGGTTTCCTAAGCTTTACACATTTATTAACAAAACTATATATAGAAACCTTCTTAAAAAGTAGTGCGACATGATAGGTATTTTAAAACAAGGTATTCTCGGCTATTGCCAAGATGCGCGGCCTTTGTTCCAAGTAAACAAGTAAAAATCAGCTGGTTTAATTACAAATAAGCCTCTCACCCAAATTGAGCTAATTTTATTGAAAACCATGGATGCTCGAATTTTTGAAACATCAAGATTTTGGGTTTTAACTAAATCAAGAAATAATAAATTTTTCAAAAAGTTCTTTTAACAGTTTCTAGATATCACCATGGCAGACGTTCATGCCAAAATTCAACTGATTTCATTGGAAAACCATTGATTTATGGATGTTCGAATTTTTGAAACATCAATATTTTAGGTTTTTGGCCATAAACTGAGAAATAACAAATATTTCGGAAATTCCTTTTGCCAGCTTCAAGATAGCACCTCGACGGACGTACCTGCCAAAAATCAGCTAATTTCGTTGAAAAACCAGTGATTTATGAATTTTTGTACTTTGAAACATCAAAAAATTGAGTTTTGGGTTAAAAACGCAAAATTACGTCAAGCGCAAAAAATGGCCTGGAGATACCACCCAGTCGGACCTTCATGCAAAAAATCAGCCAATTTCGTTGAAAAACCGCGGAGTACGGGCCCCGGAAAGACACATATATATATATACTAGTAATATAGGTCAGTGGCCGCGCTACGCGCGGCCACCTATAATTAAAGTTATGTGACCAGTATGCCCCTTCAAATCTTCCTTAAATAAAATATAATCATCAAGATCATAGGACAAGAGGACAAGATCATATCCACATAAAGACTGCATCAAGGGCTTTCAGCCACTACACAGTACGACAGGCTTAAAGAATTCTTTAGGTCAAGGCACATAAGGTCGAATATACATGGTTTATGCTGACAAAACCTTTCCTTGAAGAATTACTTGATTCTTCCAAAATACATCAGACTCTTGGGTAGGCCAAAAATCGAAAAATTGGCATCAGTCAATCCATTTTTTTTCAAACTTTTGACTCAAAACTTTTAAAACTAACCAATGGATTTAATGCAAAACTCTTGTAGCTTTAATTTAAAAAAAAGTCCGACAGAAAAAGTTAAAAAATGGTGGATTTATGAAGTTTCAAAGTCAAAAAAGGACCAAAAATGCCAAAAATGTGCACGTTTTCGATTATTTCATATTTCCAGCATTACTCATACACAGTGCGCCCCAAAAATTATTAAATAACTCCTCAAGATCGATACATAGAGCTATCATATGCCATGGTACAATAAGAATCCAGGTAGCCCCGAGACCCCTCCCAAAATGGCATCATGCGTATTGGGCTGGCGCGAGGGAGCAAAGCGAACCGTCAGCGCCCAGCCCCTCTTTTCGACCTGGGTGTACGTTTTGAGGGTTATTGCTAGATCTTTATTTTGATAAGGCTCTAGCTCGTCACAGGGAGCTTCAATCTTTCTAATTCTTTTTGCATTGGAAAGAGCATCATCAAATTGACCAAAACTCGCAAGAAATTGCTGAAAAGTTGCAGAATTGTAGTAAAATTTGTAAAAAACCATTTGTCCGAACTCCTCCTTCTCCTTCTTCTTCTTCTTCTTCTTCTTCTTCTCCGCATCTATTCAATGGATGATAGTAGGTATTCATTTCTTCCCCCACTCATCCCCCCGGGTCCTTGGACCTCATGTATTGACTTTTATTCATAAGTCTTCAGTTAAACAACAACGCATATGCACCAGTGGCGTAGTGGTCTAAGTGAATGAACTGCTTGTTGAATCTGGGAGGTTCGAATCCTTCTTTGGCAATTATTTTATTTTGGAAATTTTAAGTTGAGAAAACAACTGGTACCATCAGCAGGTCAAAATTATATCTCTTTTTTCCCAAAATCGATTGCCCTAAGTATAAATCATGAAAATTTCATAAAAATATGTTAGTTTGCCAATAAATTTTTATTGTATTTTTGATTTTCGAATCTTTTCTCTTTGTTATATTTTTTAAATAATTTTGTTTTTTATTTATTATTTATTTTTTTATCCAATAATATCTTAATTTATTTTCGATTCTTTTATGTTTGTTATATTTTTTAATGAGTTTATTTTTTTTAATTTTTTTTTCATATGTTATAAAATAATATAAATTTTTATTTATAGATTTTAGACTATATTAATAGTGGAAGAAATAACTGGTACCATCGGCAAGCCAAATGTGGGTCTCTTTTCTCCAAATTTTGGAATTGCCTCGAGCAAAAAGTCAAGGAAATTTATCTACTACTTGTGGAATCTGCTGCATCATCTGCATTTTGTTTTTGGGCGCGCATGGAAAGAGACACTGAACTGCGCGCCAAAAACAAAATGCAACTGTCCAAGCAGCAGATTCCACAAGTAGTAGATAAATTTCCTTGCCTTTTTGCTCGAGGCAATTCCAAAATTTGGAGAAAAGAGACCCACATTTGGCTTGCCGATGGTACCAGTTATTATATAAGATGCGGACAGACGGACGCAAAAATGGGGTAACTGCTTAAGCTGGCCTTGGCCGCCCGCCGCTTCGGGCAGGGCGCCAGAGCTCCGGAGGCCGGAGGGCATGGGTGCGGAGGTCCCGGAGCGTAGCCTAGCATGCGAAGCGTAGGGGCCTGCGGCCGCGCAATAAACTATACGCAATTAACATGGCTTCAATGCAATCGGATGGTAATCAACTTCGGACATTACAAAACCCATCATACATAATACTCGTATACAACTGATCGTATTCTTAAAGCGACCATAAAGTTAGTAACGGTCCCTGACCATTAGGTTTATACCTTTGAATTTCGCTTTAAAAATAACTGATACGAAATTTTCAAGACAAAACCTACAAGTAGATGAAAACTAGAGTCTATCAAAAACTATGACCTAAAATCGGCTTTGTAAGTAACATTTGAATTCACAATTCAATTCTGGGTCTACAATTTTTCAACAGTTTTCTAAAATATAAACAATTCTGCGTCGATTCTGCTCGACAAAGCGTGATGCTGATAAATTCCACGCTATTCTGCTACGGATTGCGCCCACATTTCAATGAATTTGTGGTGCACGTGATTTCAATGGACTTGAGCAGGCGATGAAGTTAATTTCAATGAAATCGTCACCCATTTTTTGCTTTCCTCAATGATTTTTTAGGCCACGTATATCAAATCTTTCTTAATATTCTCTTCGCTTACATTGTTTCCCAAATCATTTTCGGCCTATTTGTTGCCCTTGTTTTTCAGATCAATTTAAAAAAGCTTTCTAAAGCTTTTTGAGAGATTCACAATTTACCAGACACGCCGGCAGTGTCAGAAAAAACCTTTGTCGGAAATGCCAACTAAATAATTGTGTAAGATACCTTTTTGGCTCAAATAAACTGTTTTCTAAAATGTTTAAAATAATTGGGAACTAAAGGGTAACTCTTTGTCTTTTCATGTTTCTGGCCATGGGCGAAATATCCACGTACAAGCTAAGTTCAGAAAGTTTCCAATTTGATTAAAAAAGCAGCAGCTGCTGGCTAGAAAAAACTTGATTTGAAGACCTCGAAACTGTAGGACCCTCAATTCTCATTGTACTTGGCCCCATCGTTTCTGTTTACTCCCCTCCTTCGCCGTACGAATGGGAGTCCTGTTGGCAATCTATAAGGGAGCATTTACACTTAGAAATCAATGGGTTTTTAGCAGACAAAACAGAGGCCAGATCACTTCAATACGCATCACTGCATAATTTCGCATCAGCATAAGGGTCCTATTCAACTCCAGTGCAAGCGGAAAGCCAGCGCCAGACTCTTTGCCAGAAAGAAGGTGCCTGCGTCGTTCGCTGCACTCGGATCCGCGGCCTAGGACTCTGAGTGAAGCCGATCTCCTGCAGGCTTCGAAAGCCTTCCTCGTCCACTCGCAGCCGCAGCTCCTCTCTCAGGCCCTCCCTCAGCTCCTCCTTCAGGGGACGCGCTCCCTCCCCCATGCCTCCGGCGGCGTAGAGCCAGTCACGCAGCTGCTCCTCCTCCGACTCCCAACTGGGCAGTCCTGGTGGATTCCGCCAGTCCTCCTGCTCGGTTGTCGCAATCGCCATCAGGCATAACAGCAACGGGCAGAAGAAGAACTTCCGCATTTCGGCTCAAACATGACAACTTTTTCCTCAAAGTCATCAACTACAGCTTGCACTCAAGAAAGGCAGAATATGTATTCACTGTACTCTGTGGTGCTTTGTGGGTTTTTCAGTGGAAGCTTGTTTGACTAGCTGCAGGACAGGGAAGACGCTGTACCTTGAGTTGATTAGCTGCCAAGGAAATGCATACCATTTGTAGAGAGATCCTTACGGGTGAAATGGCGTGTGAAAGTTGAATTATGTGACCACATTTTGCCACTTCTACCTTGCCCTGGTTCAAATTAAACTCACAATCACTGCTGGCTGCCTTTCATAGAAACGGTGTGTAGTAGAGAAAACAATGATCACTTGCATGGCTGAGACAAAACGTCAGCGGAATAGCGAGAAGGAAAGAAGCTGTGGCGATCACAAATGAAGCCTTGTTCCCGAACCCAGCAACTTGAACTCATACCATTACTGCCCAAACTGATCAGTCTCTGTGAGGCTTCTTTTTCTTCTCTCCTTAAAGCCAGTTTTAGATTTGAGCAGTTTGGAGGCAGGCAAAGCGAATAATGATGACCTTTGTAGCGTTTGGAGGATGCAGCTGGTGGGACAATTTGAGCGTCAGGGGGCGGAATGGCCCCGCTTACAATCGGAGGCGGGCTGGGGCCTCCATTGCGTCTGCTAAAATCATTCACTTTTTATCATCCATTTCATAATTTTAACCTTTCAAAGAGTTATGAGTAATCAGAGAAATAAAAGGGGCTGAGAGAAGTCAGTGAAAAGGAGTTTTACATTTTCAGTAATTACGATGGTGTCACAAAAAGATGGCTGATAATATGGCGTTTGGCGTTTGAGCTGGCCCACTAGAAGCCAAAGACTGCTAGCCTCTTGCGCTCAGTGTCAGAAGGCACAGGGGGTCCGCCGTAGATGGGATCAAAGCCGGTGGCCTCCACCGGGTACGGGTTCTGCTCCACCGCTGGACTCGCAGCTCCGCGAAGGCTGCCCTCCTCGCCCCGATGTCGGGAGCTCCTGCGCCTGCCCAATCCCTTCTCCTCTCTCCCCTCCCTCTCTCCATCCAGCCCCGACCTAGCCGAGGCGCGGAAGAACTGCTCCTGCTCCTCCCTGGGCGCCGCCTCCGAACGGGCGCCACGACTCCTTGAACGTCGCTTCGTCCGTCGCGCCTCCACCTCCTCGTAGTCTCCGACTGATAACACCATTTTTTCCTCTTCTTCTCTGCCAAGGAGGAGTAGGGGGGTACTTTCAGAGCGTCGTCCGCGGCTCTTGTCCCTCTTGGAGCGGCGGGCGGGCGCCGAGGCACCAAAATCAGAGGAGGGCGGGGAGTCGTAGCGAGCGGATTCGTCCAGCCACTGGGAGCGTCGAGCAGAGGCGCTGGGAATATTGCCCCAGCCTGCACCTGCTCCTGCCCCAGCTGCTGGAAAGGGATAAGGGTTTGAAGAGGAGGATGAGGGTACAGGAACATTTGGGCAGGTGCCAGGAGTCGTGGGCAGAGCCAGGCGGAGGGCTGATGCCGGAGCGGGCGTCGGCGGAGAGGTTGATGTAGTCGCGCATCTCAGCCTCGCTGGAGTTGTTGCTGGCGGCCGCATAGCCGCCGCTTCCGCTCAGTTCCAGGCTGCCGCCGTCCCCGCCCGTGCTGATCGCCATGTGCCGTCTGCCAATCCACACTCTTATCATCTCTGTCATTTGGAGTCGATTGAGAAATGGCCCCTGTAAGGGCTGAACATTTTGTGGGACTGGGTTTTGACCAGGGAATGATAGGCTTATGGTTGTCATTTGTTATTTACATTGGTATTTTCTCAAAACTAATTAGCATGACCCATATTGGATTTCTTCTATCTTATTTGCTGCACTTTTCTCACTCGGCAACTCAGGCTCAAACGAAGAAGAAAGCGTGTAGAACCGAATCTGCATGTTCTGCATGTCAAGCTGGCGAATCTTGCTCTCCTTGTCGCGGAGGTCGTGGTAGAAGCGGAGTTCCTTGCGGTCCAGCTCCTTGCGTGCCTGTCGAAGGAGCTCCTCCTTCTCGGCGAACTTCTCCTCCCAGACGGCTCGCTTCTCCCTGGAGTGCTCCAACTCCGTCTCCAGCTCCCGGTTGGCGCCCATCAGGGACTCCAGCTTCCCAGTAAGTTCCTCCCGCTGCTTCCCCGACTCCACCTCTTTGGCCGATATCATACCTTCAATCGTTATTTTATAGGCTTCACTTAATCGTTCGGTTAAATTGTTTAGATTTATCATTTCAAGTGGAAGTGTAAGAATCTGTTAAATTTTAATTTTTTTTTTCTAAACATTTATTTTCACATCCGCGAAAACGGCCTGGCTGCTGGGCAAAATACGATTTTGTAGGAAAATTTATATGTTCAAATTATAACATGAAGCAAACAAGGGATTACAAATCACTTTGTCTCAAATATCTTAGCTTTCGGTTATCCTATCCTTTGCTTTGAACCCGAATAAAACGCCCGCAATTTACCACAATGAATAAAAAAATTAAAAATAAAAAAGCGGAAAAAAAAGGAATGCAAGCTGCAGGATTCGAACCTGCGCCCCGCGAACGAGACTGCGACCTGAACGCAGCGCCTTAGACCACTCGGCCAAACTTGCGGCAAGGAGAAGAGGCCCTCTTTCCTACTTATCCAACATTCACGAAGCCCAAGGTGTAACCAGTGAGCTGGGTGACTTGTTTGAGTAGATCGGAGCGCTCCTGCTCCGTCCTCTCCAGCCGGTCCGCCTTGCTGTTGGCCTCATCCAGGGCCTCCTTCAGCTTCAGCTCCAGCTTCACCCGCCCGTCCGCCTCCTTCTGAGCACCCGCCTTGGCCCTCTCGATCTCTGCCTGCAATTTTCATCTCCCATTTCATTTCTCACCTCAATTCGCCCCAGCAATACACCACCCTAAAAAGTAGAAACAGAATCTTCACAGAAAATAGGGCTATGGACAGAAGTGCCCAGGCCAAAAGTGCCCAAAAGGAAAAGTGCCTTCCTGGGCACTTCTATCCTAGAAAACTAGCAAATCGACTGCTTGCCTTGGCCTGCTGCAACTGTCCATGGAGGAGTGCGGCATTGGTAAGCTGAGCCAGCCTCTCCCGTCGCTTCTCCTCCAACTCGGCCTCCTCCCCGCCCAGGTCCGACCAGCCGTTGCTCTCCCCGCTCTCTGTACCCCCGCCTACTCCCATTACGGCCCTTCCGTCCTCCCTTACTGGCCTACAAAAGGAGCTTACTGGGCGACAGCTGAAGCTTGTCCACGATGCTTTTGAGGCCCTGCAGTTGGCCTTCCAAATCGGCTCGCTCGTTCCCCACCTTCACCAGAGCCGCCTCCTTCTCCGCCAGCTCCAGCTCTTGGTTTGACTGCCGCTCCTTAGAGTCTCCTCCTTTACTCTGCTGCCATAGGGGTTTGAGAGGAGGAATATGCCTGAAGCTCTTGGAGACGGGCGCTGGTCTTCTCGCCCTCGGACTGGCTCTTGGCCAGGGCTTTCTCCGCTTTCTCGCTCGCATCTCGACTGGCCTCCAGGCTTTGCGAGAACTCTCGGGCCTGGGCCTCCGTGGCCTCCACGCGTTTGCGAAGCTCGCTCACCTGTGTCCACCAACAGCTGTGAGCAAGCTAGAATAGGGAAGCTCGTTGGAACCTCCTCTTCGAGGTTCTGCCGAGCATCCTTGGCAGCGCGGGCGTCAGCCTCAGCTTGACGAGCAGCGGCCTTGGCGCTCTTCAGCTCCTTCTCCGCCGACTCCGCCTTGGCCTCCGCCTCCGCCTTGTCCTCGCGCAGTTCGGACAGCTCACGCTCCATCTGTCCGCTCCGCTCGCTCAGCTCCGCTTTCATCTGCACAGGCTTCTGGAGGTTGGTTCGGGGGATTGGAGGGGGGAGTGAATGACCTGTTGGATGAGACGGGAGCTTTCGGCGCCCTCGCTGTGGCCCTTCTTGAGCTTCTCGTTCTCCGTCATCAGGAGGCGGATCTGCTTGTCCATGTTGGAGTAGCGGGCTAGGTCCAATCGCTGGAATCAAGAATTCTAGAGGGGTGAGGAGGGGAAGGGTAGGGAAGTAGAGCAAACAAGTCGTTGGGAGGAAGAGGAGTCGAGGAGACGAGCGATGAAGTGGAGGAAGAGGGCCAGTAGGAAGAGCAGCGTCATGAGGAGGTCCAGCTCATCGAAGACCTCTTCCAACCCTCCCGGCAGTGCCCGCCGAATACCCGACAACACCGCACGACTCACCTAAACTCCCTCCTTTCCACCACTTCGACCAAAGCTGAGCTGAAAGAGAAGAGAGACGTTGACGACAGGTTCCAGGGTGGACTTGAGCTGGTTCTGTGGCTTTTCAGGCGACAGCAGGCCAGCCTCCTTCATGAGATGCGGCGGGATGTCACGCAAGTGGGGTGGCAACGTTTCATCGCCACTACTCTGCCTTCAAATGCCCTTCATACACCCCTATTTCATAAGAATGGCCAAGGAATAGGCGTACGTGGGGTCAGGAGGGGGCGGGGGCTCGGCAAAGTTAGCAGATCCGGCTTGCACTGGCTCTGCCGTAGGAAGCGGCTCCAGGGTTCCGGTCTCACTGGGCTCTTCCGTCTGTGTGCAGTCCTCGCCCTTCAAAATCACCCAATTGCTGCGATTAAACAAAGCATAGAACAGGAAAGCGCGGCGACCTTGACACAGAAGCTGTCCCCGCGATGATCGGTGATCTCCACATGCTCCTCAGGCTGCCCGCTGGCCGCCTCCTCCTCGCCCATGCCGTAGTCATGTGGGGCATGGGCGTGAGCATTTGCCACAGATGGCTGTGCAGTAGTGGTGGCTGGAGGCTGAGGAGTGGTGGCAGCCGTGGGAGGCGGCAGATGCACCTCAGAAGGCAGTGGCGGGGTGGCTGTGCTCGCTTCCGTAGGTGGCGGGGTGTTGGCAGGAGGCGGTGTCGTGGTCTCATGGTCGTGGTCTTGCCGATGCGCCGCATGCCCATGCCCATGTCCAGCGTGGCTATGGCCTCCGTGACTATGGCCGTGCCCTCCATGGCTGTGCCCATGCCCGCCACCGAGAGCGGAGCCGAGGGTGATCTTTGGCTTGGCTGGCGGGAGTTGGCTGGCATCGACGATGGGCGGAGGGACGTCCACGGGCTCCGGATTGGCGGGCGGCGTAGGAGGCGGGCTCTGAGCAGGCGTGGGTGATTGGACGGCGGGGGAGGGTGTAGGTGGGGGAGTAGGAGGAGGGGAGGAGGAAGGAAGGGGCGGGATGGCAGCGGTCTCCTTCTCCTGAATGAAGCGCTCCAGGTCGTCGTCCACGGGCAAGTCCTGGGCCAGCTGCTTGTCGGCTGCTTCCTTGGCCGCCAGCGCTTCTGCTTCCGCCGCCGCCTACAAATTTGCTGTTTTTTAATTTTGCTCTGGGATAGCCGTTTTTTCGGATATGAATAAAATTGTCTTCAAAATAAGATTTAAATAAAATATAGTAGTTAATAATAGTTATAAAATATAAATAATAATTAAAATAAAATTTAAATAAACTTTTTGAGCTAAGGATAAAAATGAGAAGAGAAGGAGACCTTGGCTTCCTGCTCAGCCTGGAGCTTGGCTTGGGCAGCCAGGCGGGCTGCCTCCGTCCTCCTCATTGCCGCCAGCTTCTTGGCCTCCTCCGCTTTCCTGGCCTCCTCCGCCAGCCGAGCCTCCTCTGCCTTCTTCATCTCTTCTTCTAGCTTTGCTTTCGCCGCTCTCTTGGCTTCTTCCACTCTTTTCGCCTCCTCCTCCTCTGCTTTCTTGGCTTCTTCGGCTTTCTTGGCTTCTTCAGCTTTCTTGGCCTCTTCCGCCAGTTTGGCCTCCTTAGCTTTCTTGGCCTCTTCTGCTATTCTGGCCTCCTCAGCTTTTCTGGCCTCTTCAGCTTTCTGGGCCTCTTCTGCTTTCTTGGCTTCTTCAGCTTTCTTGGCCTCCTCAGCTTTTCGAGCTTCTTCCATCATTCTGGCCTCCTCCTCTGCCTTCTTCTTCGCCTCTTCGGCTTGTTGGGCAGCTTTGAGCTGCTCCTCCTCTGCCTTGGCCGCTGCTTCACTGTTGACGGCCGTTGGTGGCTCCTCCTCCTTTGTCTGCAATTTTCAATCTCCCTTCTCCTCTCATACCAAGTAGCCAGGCCAAATACACACAGGTGGGATTAGAAGCAAAAGAAAGAAGCAGCGGACTGAATGATGCTGGAAGAGAAGCGGACCGGACTGAACATGAACCCAAAGGGCTGTGTGCAGGAAGTGCTGGGCCTGGGCGGTGAGGAAAGGGCGTGGACAAAGCTTGCTGCCCAGTTGAAGTCGCCTGGCCAACAAAAGCAAGTTTACCTTTAGAATTGCGCCGGCCAAGTGACTGTCTCTCGTCTTCAGCCGTAGAGAAGCCTTGTCCCGCCGCATTGTTGTCGTATCTTTTTGGACGTATGTATTTTCCAAAGCTTTGGCTTTTAGGTGATTGATGGGGGCGATTGAATTCACAAGGCTTGAAATTAAAGCAGTTTTCTTCTGGTTTTGATTTTCGTTTCGTTTCTGTGTTCTCAGGTTTCGGTAGTTGTCTGGCTTATTTGGGGATTTAAGCTTTCGAGAATTGACAAAAATATTTCCACTGCCATACCAGAAGTCACCGTAATTTTGACACTGCTTTTCGTTGAATGGTGCTATTCGTTTCTTGACATTGAGAGTTGTCAGAATGCTGGTTGGCAAACTTGGGCATTGAGCTTTCATTATGGACTCTGTTTTGAAACTTTTTATTGCTTGTAAAATGTCTACAGTGGTTAAACAAACTTCATTGTTATTTTTCACATGCGTTTTCATTTTTCTGTCTTTAGCAGGTGTGCTTTTCGTAAGGTCTGCTCTTTGCAATGAGGTGCTTCTTTTTGCTAGTTCTCCTGGGAAGGTTTGGCAAGGAGCGTACCAGCTGTGTGGGCTATTGATGCAGCTGTTGCAGGTGTCCAGTGAAAGCTGAGTCTCGCGTCTTCGCTTTGCCCCCTCTTCGATAGTGCGCCGATGTGAGCTAGCCCTTTTTTCAAGCCCTACTCTTTTTTCTAGTTGTTCCTTTGGCTGAGAGGGAAGAGTTTGGCCAACCTGACCGATGGAGATTGGATGGCTGGCTGAATCCACATGTCTGGTGCTGGTGGCTTCGAAAACTTCGCCAGATAAGGGGCAAACCTTTTCATCTCCTCCCGCTCGGCGACTGAACCAAGCGAAGGGCAGGTGCGGACAGCTGCTTCTATGCTTCCTTCTTTTAGTAGTTGCTACCGTGCTGGCTTCTGGTGCTTCGTCAGGCGAGTTGTGGTGGTGCTGGCTGTCCTCAGGGTTGTAGTCGGGCTGGGCATAGTCTTCGGTGGGCCAGTCCTCTGGGTCGTCTTCGAGCAGTTGAGGATGGGCAAGGGAAGGGCGTTGGCTGGAGGAGGAGTAACCGGGGCCTGCCTCCTCCGCCCACACGTAGTAGTTGCTGTAATCCTCCTGCTCCCCTTGCCTATCCTCCTGCTCCTCCGCCAGCTCTGACGACACGGAAGAGGAGGCGGAGTCTAGGCGCTGAAATTGTGAGGCCATGCGTTTGGAGAAGCACCCGACAGAGAGAGAGGTGGCGGGGTTAGCCAGAGCCAAGGAACAGAAGACCAGGAGTTTAGGGTGAGGCATGCAGGTGTAGGGGCTAAACAAGGGCTGTAGGCTGACCTCAGTGGGTGTTTGTGGGTCGTCAGAAAGGAGGTTGGCGTCTGGCTGTCCATCCGGGTACTCCTCGGCAACTGCCCTGGCCTCCTCCACCTCCAGGGCCTTGCCCAGCGTCGTTGCTACCGGCTCCTGGAGCAGAGGAGATCGTGCTGGGGTTGAAGGGGAGCAGAAAGAGGTTGTGAAGAACGAGGGCGACGTAGCGACTGACGTGCGGCGGGAGTTTGCTCTCGCGCAGTATGGCGTGGAGGCTGGCCCCGCCTTGCACTGCCTGGCGCAGGTAGCCGAGATAGTTGTTCTGCCGGACGTGGCTTTTGTAGAAGAAGCCTCGCTTGTCGCCTACCTGCAATTTCATTCGTCTGCTTTCGAATCCTCCATTTGCCGCGTATCTGGTTGGAAAAGGGGAATGGGGAAAGATATGAGAGGTGGAAGAAGGGGCAACCTGTCCCTCCCATAAGTCGGGTCGATCGCTGAAGTCGATGGCGTAGACGCGGACGCGGTCTCCCTCCTCGAATGCCAGGAAATCCTCGTGCCCGTGCTGCGATCTTCTCTTCGCCACCGCATCGAAGAAGGGTGCTGTCAAATGTCCCCTTTTCTTTCCCACCCATCCTCACAAAATCCCCGTCCCCCTAACCATCACAGTCGGGGTTGAGGCACTTTTTGGTGGCACTGGGCGCTACCACGCCCCTGCCCAGCAGAAATACGGCCAGTCCTAGCAGCCACATTCCTCCTGCACCCACTTGCTTCCCACCTTTCACCTCCCACCAAACAGAAAACTGCTCACCTAGCTCTTCAGCAGTTCTGGCTCATCTGGTGCTGACGCGGCAGTTGGGGATATAATTGAGCGGTGAATGGGTAAGGAAAGAGTGTAGTAGTGTATGGCTGGCGACTGGAGAGGCCGCCTGTCAGCGTTGCGGGGAGGGGGCGCGCCTTTTTCCACAGCCCCGCATTTCTGCCACGCTGGGCCAGCCAGTTCCTCCTACACTCCTCCCTGACTTGGCAGGCTCCACAGCGCCTTTTGTCCACGTCAATACTCCCCCCTGCCTCCCTCCGCCTACCTACCAACAGCCTTGGCACCGGAGCGGGAAGACAAAATCTGCACAGCCCTTGCGAAACTCGGCGCGCGCACTTTGCCCTGCTGTCAATTACTCTGCTGGCTTCTGATGCTATGATTAGCCTGGCGTGGCCTGTTTTATAGAAGAGGAAGTGATTGGCATGGTTTGGAGGAGAGAAAGAGATCAGCCAGTGCTGAGTTGTGAGCTGAGAGGATGCCGCGCATCGAGACAGAGGTGAAGCTGGACTTCAAGGACGTCCTGCTTCGGCCCAAGCGGAGCACTCTCAAGTCCCGCAACGACGTCGACCTGAACAAGAAATACGCCTTCCGCCATGCTCAGTTTGAATACAACGGTTCTTCTACTTCTCCTCTTAAACTCTTCCTTTGTTGGCTAGGCCATTCGATGGTGCAAGATAGAAACTAGCAAGGCTTCGATCGGGCAATCGTTTGAGGCATTCCGGTGATGGCCTCGAACATGGACACCGTGGGGACGTTCGAGATGGCGCAGGCCTTGGGCAGCTCCGGCCTATTCACCTGCATCCACAAACACTACAGTCTGCAGGACTGGAAGGACTTCGCCGTCAAGCATCCGGACATCCTGCCTGTTGCTCTCTCTTCCCCCCTTCTCCCACACCCTGAAAGAAGGCCGTTGCTGCAGCACATCGCGGTGAGTGCTGGCACAGGAGAGGCGGAGTTCGACAGGCTGGTGGAGGTGCTGACGGCGGTGCCCGAGGTCCACTTCGTCTGCCTGGACGTCGCCAACGGCTACTCGGAGCATTTCGTTCACTGCGTCGAGAAGGTTCTTCCTAGCCCAGCGGAGGAAGAACCTTCCAGCCGAGGGATGCTTGGAGGTGCGGAAGGCGCTGCCGAAGCACGTGATCATAGCCGGGAACGTGGTGACGGGGGAGATGGTTGAGCAGCTCATCCTCAGCGGGGCCGACATCGTCAAGGTCTTCTTCTACATCTCTCTTCTGCGCCTCTGGGTGAATGGAGGGGGTGTGGAGGTGGGGATTGGGCCGGGGAGTGTGTGCACGACGCGAGCGAAGGCGGGCGTGGGCTATCCGCAGCTGAGTGCAGTCATAGAGTGCGCGGAGGCGGCGCACGGGCTAGGGGGCCATGTCATCGCCGACGGCGGATGCACCTGCCCAGGTTCAGCTCCCATCCTTCCAATACCTACAGCTGTGATCTACGTCCATCCCTGCTATCTGGTCTTTGGAATTGTAGACTGTATGGTGGTCCAGTAGCCCTATTTTGGGCACTTTGACGGTTGAAATTGGACTGAATGCTTCAGGAGACGTGGCCAAAGCGTTCGGGGCGGGCGCGGACTTTGTGATGCTGGGCGGAATGCTGGCGGGGCATGACCAGAGCGGCGGGGAGCTGGTGGAGAAGGACGGCCGCCAGTTCAAGACCTTCTACGGCATGGCCTCCGCCACCGCCATGAACAAGTACCACGGAGAGGTCCCACCTTAGCAGAGGGGGAAGGGGTGAAGAGAAGGGTGGAGTCTTCGAGGTGAGCAACTACCGAGCCTCTGAAGGCAAGACAGTGGAGGTTCCCTACCGCGGCGATGTTCGTACCACCCTTCAGGACATCCTGGGAGGCATCCGCAGCGCCTGTACCTACACTGGATCCATCACTCTCAAAGAACTGCCTAAGGTTCAGCTCGTCTTCCGCACGTCTTGTCATGTTAGTGCTTATTTGCCAGCGAACGACCTTCATCCGAGTTTCCCAGACCACCAACGAGGTTTACTCCAGTTTCAACGTCAAGTGCAAGGAGAAGAACGCTGAAAAATGATAGCCAGTCACTACTTGAGCAATTCCATCCTTGTCGCATTCCTCTGCTAGTCTGTTCAATGTCTGCATTTACGTGGAGTAGGTGTCTTTGCGCGATATTGGTCACATTTGTTTTTGTTTAGAAAGCATTGCTGCAATTTCGCCCGATAAAAGCGCTGTATTTTTTTTATTTGAACAAAGATACACGCTAATGGGAAAAGAAGGTGCTTTTGCTTGAAACCTGTCATCCAACCCCAACATCATATTTTCATAAATTTTATACAATATCTGGTACCATCGGCAAGCCAAATTGAATTTTTCTCTCAAAATTTTGATTGCCCCAAGTCTAAAGTCAAAGAAATACATCTACATTCTACAACATGCACAATCTGCGGCTGATGGGGCGAGCCCCCCCCCCCAAAGATTACACCCCCCCCCCCCAATGGGGTTTCGCCCACCCCCCAAGAGATACACCCTCCCCCCAAGGGTTACACCCACCCCCCAAGAGATACACCCCCCCCAAAGGGTATATATTGAAAATTTTTTTATTGCCTTAACATACTTCTCTTTACATATCTCGAAATTTAAACTCACGGAATTTTCATGTAGATGATTAAATACCTACTTTTTTTACAAACATAGTTAGTCTATACCGGATGGTGGGCGCACCCGAAGTACACCGATTTTGCTGTATTTTGAAAATTGATTTTTTTGGGTTTTTCTGAACACCTCAGCTTCAAATTGGGAAAAAATCGGAAATTTGATTTTTCAAAATACAGCAAAATTGAGCATAAAAATGATATTTTCGGGTGTACTTGAGGCTGGCGTATCGATTTAGGCCACTGGAATCAAAATTCGAGGCCAAAAATTTTTTGGTCATATTTGGCCCATGCTATAGCATAGGACAAATTTTGGACTTGTCCTCATACATTGGATCATTATTCAAGAAATATGTTGAAGACCTATTCATTTCTCTTGGTAGATACTTGCAAAAGGCTCAGTGAAAGCTAGTCCCAAAAGGAAATTGAGAAATATGGTGAATTGGAGGAACAGGAAGTTTTTTAGTGCCAAAATTTCACCATTGCCAAAGTGCCCTATGTTATAACATAGGGCCATTCTGTATCAGGGCTTTGAAAAGTGCCTGTAGTTCATTTGGCTCACCCCCTTTTGCAAGTTTTTACAGCGGTTTCTAGACCAAAATTTTGTGAAAAGTTCGAAAAAACTAGTCATTTTTGCGAATATGCATGTTCAGTATCCAAAAATGATGATTTTTCGAAAAAAATATAAAACTGAAATTTTGATCATTAAAGAGTTAATGAGCTATTTTTCAAAACAAGGGCAATTTCACTCAAAACTGAGGGCACAGTGAGTTCGGGGAGATTGTTAGCTTTCGATTGATACCCATAAAGCTGGAATTTTGAGCAAAAAACGTAGCGAAATGGCCCGTTTTTGACTTCAACTCAATGAAACTCAAATTTTGGCAATTTTTCGACCTCCCTTTACTTTTGGAGCTGTAGCAAGCCCATTTTTGCGTATTTTTCGCCCAAACTTGGTGAAGTTACCTAAAATTGCATGGAAAATCAGAATCTGTAATAAAAAAAGTGGGCTCAAAAAATTTATGTCCGGCCCCCCTTGTAGGATTCGTGTTCCTACCAAAAACCGAGTCTTAAGCTAATAAAATTTTTTTCAATATATACCCTTTGGGGGGGGGGTGTATCTCTTGGGGGGGGGGTGTTTCTCTTGGGGGGGGGTGTATGTTTGGGGGGGTGAAACCTTTGGGGGGGGGGGCTCGCCCCATCAGCCCAATCTGCTGAGCCACTTGCTATTTGTATGGCGCGTAATGGAAAGAGCCCCTGAACTGCGCGCTAAGCTAGTATATTAGCTGGAACTTTAGGCAATTAACAAAAATCTGCTCTTAGAAACCACATTTTCACCTGCTCGCTAAAGCCTAACTTTCCATCATATTAGCTGGAATTTTCGGCAATTAGCAAAAGCCTGCTCTTGGAAACCTTTTCACCTGCCAGCTAAAGCCTAACTCCCCATCATATTACCTGGAACTGTCGGCAATTAGCAAATGCCTGCTCTTGGAAACGACCTTTTCACCTGCCCGCCAATTAGCGGCCAGTTCAATCGCCCAATTCCTAGCCATAATTGAAAACAAAAGCACTAAGCTAATCCGCTTTGCCAATCTACTACAGCCCTTCCTGCTGTGCTCAACTAGATGAACAGCAGCAATGCCACCACGACAGCCTGGGGAAGTCGCATAGGCTGGCTTTATATTGGCCAGGTAAATTTCATAAAGCAAAATAATTGTTAATTTATTTACAATTTGAGTGCCATGCTGCTAGGCAAAGAGCAGTCAGGTAAATCAAATCTAATAAGCTACAACATATTTTTTGGAAAATTTATTTGCACAACAGGAAGCTGGAAGACCAGGAAAGACGACCAGCACTAGGTAGATTGAAATTCATGAGGTTGAGGTTTACATCAAGTCAGTCAGAGTTTAGCACGCTGGCAGAGATTATAATCGGCAAATTTGAAAAAAACACTTGTTCGACTGGCACAACGAAATTAAAAAAGAAGTTTCAAGATCTCAAAAATTTGAAAAACTCCTTTAGCTGGTGTCAGCTGTGTTTAAGGATGGAGGCAAAGTTGACAGGCCCTGGTGTACCTGGCGCCGTACGCACTGAGTGTTGGAGTGATGCTGCAGCAGGACCTTCGTCAGCGCCCTGCCTACAAGATTATGCTGGCCATGGCCCTGGCCGACTTTGCCTGCGTCCAACGCTTCTATTTCCACTCACTCCTGGGGGGAGGAGCTGGGCTTTGCTTCCAGGTTCTGGAAGGCTCCTTTCTTTGCGGCCTCCACTCTCTGCTGGGCACGTCCATGCTGCGCCACGCTCAACTGGTTGAAATTATCTACTACTCATTTCTTGGGATATCGGGGAGGGGCGGTACAGTTGGGGTTTAGTTCAAGCTGGGTTTAGTTGGGGTACAGTTCAAGCATTTTAAAAGCGGCTTCAAAGTTTGAAGTGGAGCTCTATGATGCAGGGCATGGGCGTGAAAAGTTTTGAGTACAATAAAAATATTAAAAATTCTTAAAATGGTTACAGCTGCGCGTGGAAGGGGCGGTCATGTTCCTGTCCTACACTGCCTATATACTGCTCAACATCACCCTGGGCATCAATCGGGCCGTTGCCATGAGTGGCTTGCTTCAGCATGGAAGAGAGGATCGTCTTTTTGGCGGTTTTGCAACTTCATTTTTGGATGGACAGAAGGGCGCCTGTACCTAAATTACGGTCCACAGATTGTTGCTGCACGCCACACTTGTAATGAAGGAAGATCATTATTGTCTGTTAACGTATATTTTAGAGGAAAGATAGAAGGAGCATTATTATGGATATTAAAACATTGAGGCTGGAAAATGTACGCATGGCTTGTGGCAGCTTTCGCAGTGGCGGTTCCCAGTGGTCTAGCCTCAATACTTGTCTGCGGCGGGCCTGTCTATCACCCAGGTTGGACACTTGGCTCAGAATGGGGGGATGGGGGGATGGCTTGGGAAAAAGCTTTTACTCAAGCGCTAGAATACTAAAACACCATTTCAACTAGAGAGAAGAAGCAATATTTGAAAATAATATACTTTATTTTGAATATTGGCACATTTTTGACCGCGGACCGTATTATTTTGAATGTTAAAACTAGGACACGGGCCAATCGTTTTTTGGGGATAAGAGATTTCCATCGCTTGGTGCCATTATATTTGTTTGAAATTTTAATTTGGTGGTGGTACTTGGACACTTTTGATGGTTGTAAGACATCAAAAGGGTTTTTAGAGCTAAATTTAATCAAACAAGATAATTTACATTAGGTCAGATTACAGGTATATTGGCAGCTTTCTCAGGGTTATTTTACAGGCTTAGGCCTCTACGTCACTTCAGAAGGGGAGATGTGCAATATGTGGGAGCCGCAGGGACCGATTTTGGTCCTTCTCTACAACAGCGCCTGGAGCGTCCTCCTCATCATCTCCACGCCCCTGTTCTACCTTTACATCGGCTGCACCTATCGGCAAAAAGTGGCCAGCGTCAGTCAGAACAAACTCACCAAGCCGGTCCTGTTTTTTGTTCCAGCAAATTTCTGGCCTTTGGTGGCTAAAATTCCTTAAAATTCCTTTTATTTTAGCCTTTTTCAGTAAATTTTTAATGAAAATTTGTTATGTCTTTTGTATATATCAATATGACATTACTTTTTTCATTTCCCGAACCAAGGTTTGGGCTCTGTTGGGACAAACGGACAAAAAACTGAAAAATAGAAGCTGTACTTCCCGTGAGAATAAATCTCTGCCACCTCGGTATAGCATTACATGACTGCCATAAATGTTGTGTATAGCTGTAAGTCAGTGATTAAATATAAGTCTTTTCAGTACTTTCACGTGAATCGAGATAAGGTCGCTAATATCTCTCTCTGCTGTCGCTTATTGTATCCATGATGTAAGGCGGTAAGATTTTGGCTAATATACAGGAGCAGACAGTGTTCTTGCAGTGTGCGGTGATAGCGGCAGTGGCATTTAGCTCAGTGCTCTTTTACGAGCTGATGATCTGGCTGAGTCTGGCTGGTTTGGCCCTGCTTCTCCCTGGCCACCTTTCTCTGGCAGACCATGCACGGTCCCTTTTTCCTTGCATCTTACTTTATACAAATATTTATGTTTAGCTTCTTTCTTTGCATTTTATTGCTTTCATGTATATTTATCTATATTTTTTTGAAAATAATTTTTTAAAATTTGAATTCTTAAATAATTCTTTTTGTTATCGACACATTGAAGGAAATTTTCAACATTTTTAAATGAAAAGCAAAAGCAATTATGCTTAAAAGCAATTATTTTTATTTCTAAAATATTTGTTATGTTCTTTTTTAACTTGCTTTTTTATTCAACTTCCTTTTTCCGATTAATTATCAAAGAGCAAAGCGCCTCGACTGTCATTAAATATCTCCGAATAAGTAATAATCACTAGCCCTCAATTGATTGCTGCTACTTTGTAAGGTTGCAATGGCTTCATATATCTGATTCTGAACCCGACCATTCGGCGAAGAGCTCTGCATCTTTTCAGCGCAACGATAAGTCCATAGACTGATTTTTGCGCGGCCGAAGGCCGCCTGCCGCGGAGGGCAGGGCAGTCAGAGCTCCGGAGGCCGGAGGGCATGGGTGCGGAGGCCCCGGAGCGTAGCCTAGCATGCGAAGCATGCTAGGCGAAGCGTAGTGGCCGTAGCACCCGTGCCCGGAGGCCGGAGGAGCTCTGGCGCCCGGCCCGACGCGGCGGGCGGCCAAGGCCAGCTTAAGCAGTTACCCCATTTTTGTGTCCGTCTGTCCGCATATATATATATATATATGTCTGTCCCGGGCCCGTACTCCGC